>CM062297.1:9515198-9672698 GCA_031216915.1 Pictodentalium vernedei
AACACGCCTTCTGCAAAGGCAAGCCGTGAAAATTCCAATTTACCTGTTCTCAAATGGACGGTCCCAGTTACGTCACTTGTGCATTGTTGCAAAATGGACGCTCTTCCGAAAATACACACAAATTCCCATAGAGAATTAAAAAATTCGTTCATATAATTTTCGAGCGAGCTAAAATCACAGAAACGTAACGACGGCGAAGTTAAATATATTACACGTAATCGGGAGCTGAAAACTAAAAGATATTTTCTTGATTTTGTATTATTCCAGAGTTTATTTACCATTGGGGGGTTATGGAAAGGACAATAATTTCTGTTCCATTTTAATCGACAGGGAAATCTTGTCTTCAGTAGTATTAGTGATTAATTTCATTCATGCAGAGTTTACACAAGGCTGACAGCGCCGTCTGTTTTTGCAAATATCTCGGTGATTTTTTTATGTAGAGTCGAAGTTGCAGACGGGTCATTTTATCTAGTTTCGGCCTTGTTGAGAGAACGACATCATGCCAGTTCGTGGTGACTTGGGGAGTGCCAGGTAAGGTTTTTCTCTTTTAAGTGATTCATAACATTTCTTGTATTTTTGGCTAATTTATTCATAAAATCACAATCACTGATTTTATTTTGCTCTCTCAACATCGATTTGTCGAGTCATTGGGGGTAATGAATAGTGTACTTGCGGATTCCCGATTATCCGTTTCAAATCATGATTCTACCAACAAAATAAAGCAAAAGTATTCATTTTATCGCGCGTTTTATCGTGCACTTTGTTTCGTTATCGACGCCATTTCAAGTGAATCGCAGAGGTGTATTTATTTATTTATTGGTGTTTAAGGTCACATATTTCTGCACAATAGCTAACCATGACAGTTTTACGGGTGGAGGAAGCCGGAGTACCCGGAGAGAACCACCGAGCAACGGCGAGCAACTGTCAGCTCCCCAACATAACTCCACACAAACAGGTCTAGCATTGGTTGAAGACAGGTGCACCATCGACGTGCAGTACGCCTTAGTACACAACGTCACTGTGGGCGTGGTGCCTGTGGGCACTCTCCAATAATTTTGTAATAAAACAAATTTCATGAACAAAATTAGACCACCAAAATATTCTAGCCCTCAACCAGTTAATATCAGTAAGTATTTGGTCTAAGGAGACTTGGTCTCACTGTAAAAATTGAAGAAAATTAAGAAAAATTTGTGTATTTGTGAAATTGAAGTAAATGAGTTGAGAAATTGAAGTAAAATGTTATATGTATTGACCTGTGCTGAAATGTTATAAACCAATATTTGTTATATGTTATGCATATAAATATTCTTTTATTAAATAAAGTGCTTTTCAATGAATAAATATTTTCCTAATTATCCTTAATCAATAACAGTCAGTAGTTGGTCTAAGGGGAATTGGTCTTTTGGGAATTGGCCTAAGTGGGAGTTGGTCTAACGGGAATTGGTCTAGCGAAGACACCGTTTTTCAGCAAAGAGAGAGTGCGTGTTATGAGAGAGAGAGAGAGAGAGAGAGAGAGAGAGAGAGAGAGAGAGAGAGAGAGAGAGAAGACACCGTTTTTCAGCAAAGAGAGAGTGCGTGTTATGAGAGAGAGAGAGAGAGGGTGAGAGAGACAGACAGACAGACAGACAGACAGACAGAGAGATGGATGGATGGATGGATGGATGGATGGATGGATGGATGGGTGGAGATGGATGGATGGATGGATGGATGGATGATGGATGGATGGTACAGCATGCACCGTCCTTAATTACACGCCATCCCTATTTCAGCGATGAAGGGAGCGCGGTTGCGCAGTGTTTACGACATCGGACTAAACCGCAGCGTTCGCAGTTCGCTATCCGCCAGGGGTAACTAACTGCGTCGTGTCCTTAGGCAAGGTATTAATCTCGACTGCCCCCGTGGGGACACGGTGGCGCCACGGAGATGCTGTGTACTAAGGCGTATGGCACTTCGATGGTATACGCTTGACTTCAACCAATGCCAATCCTGCGTGTGTGGAGTTAATACGTTGGGGAGTCTCACAGGTGCAGGGCGCTGCTCGGTGGTTCTTTCCGGGTACTCCGGTTTCCGACACCTATCAAAACTGTCTGACACGAGGTGACCCTGGCTGTCGAAAGTGTTGTTAAACCCCAATAAATAAATAAACAAATTACATGTATAAGTTATGTGAGGCTTTTCATATTCCCGGGAACTTCAGCAGCCACTGAACCCAAACGGTTTAGGTTGCACTTCCATGCTCCCAGGGGCGTAGCGAAGTGGTTTAACATGACGTGCCCCCCACCCCCACCCCACCCCCACAACATAATATTTTTTGTAATCGTTATAATTTCGTCTGGATTAGAGTATTAGATATCGATGGGCGTTTACGAGTAATGATGTACTTGATACTTTGTCTTATGTCATACTGTGGTTCGAAGGTTGTGAGGGCTCAGCATGCAGGGAAACACGGGGCAGAGGGGGCAACTGGAGTGCTCTCACTGCCTTCGGAACACAGGGGCGAGAGGGAGCAGTCAATGCCCTTCCCAGGTTCGCCACTCAGTTTTTTCAATGATTTATTCTCGAAGAAGAGCTAAAGCACCCCCAAATCCATTCTGGCTTCTTTCAGTCAGAATTCAAAGGGGGGGGGGGGGGGGGGGGGACCTCCTCTCAAACTTCCCCGTCTCGGGCTTTCGGCCTTCGAGACATCAATGCTTCAGCATGTCATGACGAGGATGCTAGACTAGTGCGAGTAAATGCCCCTTTTCCTGGGTTGGGAACTTGGGGTCTGACACCCCCCCCCCCCCCAGTGTTTCCGGCGCCCCTGAGATCAATTTGGAGTACGGTTTACCTAACGTAACGGCCAAAACCGGCTAGTGCTATTCTCAAAAATCGCCAATTAATTTTCATTATTTTGTCATTTTCTGTCTCTAAAACATAGGTTATGACCCCTCGTTGGAACGAACTCGTCGATCTCGTTCCAATGAGGGGTCATAACCTATGTTTTTGAGACAAAAATGAAAGTAATAGTTATTCAAGAATTTTTTTTGCAAGTGTCGTCTGCTTTTCATGTGAGGTACAGGGTTAACTAAGTTGCGTCACGACTTTTATCTATTGTATCTATGATAACATCTCTCTGTACATCTGTACATGGAGGGGGGGGGGGGGCGTAGTACCCGGAAAGAGCCACCGAGCAACGGCGAGCAACTGTCAGCTCCCCAACATACCAACCCCACACAAGCAGGGTTAGCATTGGTTGAAGACAGGTGCACCATCAACGTGCAGTACGCCTTAGTACACAACGCCACCGTGCCCCCACGTGGGCAGTGGGGGTGAAGTGTCTTGCCCAAGGACACAACGCGGTTGCCGCAGGTGGGATTCGAACCGAGGACCTCTCGGCTTGAAGCCTGCACCTCTACCTACTCAGCCCCCCCCCCCCCCCCCCCCCTCGCGCTCAGTGAATATGTGGGGGAGACCAATCAATGTTTTCAACGTTGCACGTTGAGAATGTGAATTGGTCCACCCCGAAATCATGAATATGGATTATTCCAATTGGTCTACCCGGAAATCATCAATCTGGACACTTCGAATTGCTGTCATTGGCTTGACGTAGGAGATACTACCAACGTTCAAATGGCTGAAGTGAAAAAGCAGAATGCGTTTTATTGCTAATCATGCTGAGTCACCGTGACATGCCCTAATGATAATGTTATTTACTTGTTGTGTGTTCATGGATCTATGCTGTATCAGCATTATATTCCACACATCCAGTTTGGAGTCACGCATTGAATAAACTTCGACAAAACAAACATTGGTGTATTTTCTTTATATTACACATGTTAACTTTGCATTTTGCTTTAACCCATTTGTTGGTATATCTTGTAGAATACTACGTTACTAACTTGACTGAGGCGCCGAAGGCAAGAAATAGGTCCATGAAAAGAGCGTGAATCGAGCTTTTGGGGTTCCGAATCATGCACGTAGGACTTTCCTGAAAAGTTCAAGCTTAATTAGACATGTTTATTCTGTTAACCCTTTACCTAACACGGAAAGTAGGCGACAGTTGCAAAAAAAATTCTTGAATAACTATTTTTTTGTCTCAAAAAACACAGGTTATGACGAGCTTATTCCAACGAGGGGTCATAACCTATGTTTTTGAGACAAAAAATTAATGAACGATTTTGAGAAGAGCCCCAGCCGGTTTTAGACGTTACGTTTGGTAAAGGGTTTTCACGGGAGTTGGGGGGGGGGGGGGTGGGTCAGGGGAAAAAAATCGTCCACAAGGTGCAAAAGGTTTTTTCCGACCCTTGGGCACCCATCCATCCCTTTTTTGAAGGGCATTTTTTCCATTTTGACATTTTGGTACCCCGCCCCCCCCCCCCCCCCCCCCCCCAAAAAAAAAAAAAAAAAATTAGATTAAATCGCACATAAACTGCTTCGATTGGCAATTTCAACAGGTATTTTTGCTGAAACATGGTTTGTATTGTTGTTCCAGTAACCATTTCCGACATTTAATCTACCCACAACCAGCTAATGGAAATAAAATAAAATAGAATTCTCCAGTTTGCGACTGGTATTTGGTCCCATTTCTTGGCAAGTTTATCAATTTATTCAACTTTTTCACAGACACTGGCAGTCAGTATATACATGGGAATCAGGAGAATATACAGCATATACTGGCATTCTACCTGAGCAGCATTTGATGTCTTTCTGTTTCTACCCATGTCTACACTCGATTTTAGTTTCATCAGTCTCATCTGAATTTATTAAGCATTATCAAGTGCTGGATTCGTAGAGGCAGTTAACTCAATGTTGTACTGATCCTATCAATAATCAATATGATGAGGTGTGATTCTTTGGTATCAAAAATCCACTCCTCATAAACTGCACTGTTGCACCTTGGACGAAGCAAGCAGTGCATCATATGATGGAGTGGTTAGTAAGTAATAGATATATCACTATTTTGTGTACTATATGGGTAAATAATTGTACAGTTGTGCTGCAGGTGTTCGGAGATATTTTGGACGAGGCGAAGCCGAGTCCAAATATTGGAGAACACCTGCACAACTGTACAATTATTTACCCATATAGTACACAAAATAGTGATATATGTGATTTAATCCACAGCCCCTCAATGTTAACAAAAGTCCAAAAAATTATATTTTAGAAAGTTTGACACGAGTAAAACCACATTTTAAAACACTTTTTGCTTGCTCTCCACCCGAAAAACAAAATGGGCATAACCCATTGTTTGCTTGCTAGAAATGTATAGAAATGTAATGAATGTATGAATATCTGTAAATACTGCTAACGAAAACCCATTTCTGATTTGTTCAAAAATATTTTACTCCCGAAAAATAAGCCTCCATGAATTCTCTTTCTTTATAGTTTATTCCTGATACTTTAGCCCTTTTCACACAGACTTGAATTTACTGGCGGCAGTAAATTCTTTTTCTCTAGTTTCTTTCTGTTTCTACCCATTTCTACACTCGATTTTACTTTCATCAGTCTCTTCTGAATTTATTAAGCATTATCAAGTGCTGAATTCGTAGAGGAAGTTAGCTATCATTAGTCGATGTGATGAGATGTGATTCTTTCGTGTTAACAATCCATCCCTCGTAAACTCTGCACTGTTGCACCTTGACCAATATTATTATTTATTTATTTATTTATTTATTTATTTATTTATTAGTGTTTAAGGTCACATACTTATGCACAATGGCTAATCATGACCGTGACAGTTTTATGGGTGGAGGAAGCCGGAGTACCCGGAGAGAACCACCTAGCAACGACGAGCCGCTGCAGGGTTAGATAGCGCACCATCGACGTGCAGTAAGCCTTAGTACACGGCGCCATCGTGCCCCCATGTAGACAATCGGGATTAAGTGCCTTGCCCGAGGACACAACGCGGGAGTCCGAATCGATCGCTCAGACGGCCACCCATCCAAGTACTAACCGGGCTCGACGTTGCTTAACTTCGGTGATCTGACGAGAACCGGTTGCCGCAACGCCACCACGCCCCCACCTTGGCCTATATGAGTAGTTCTTGAGCGGTTAGTAAGCTTTGGTCAGACAGTAAGAGGGAATTCCAACCATGTGGCCCATTTATTACTACCCAGGGGGAAAACCACGGGTAGTGTGTGTGACATAAAATTAGATTTTAACTGGTTAAGTGCTGGAAGCCACTATCAGGGCTCTACTGAAAAGTGCTGAAAGCCACTAGAGTGTCTTTAAACTCTTTGCGCTAATCTGTTGTTGGCTGAGGAGTAGAAGAAAAAACTTATTTTTTTATAAAATTATTTTGTTATAATTTATTGGAGAGTGCCAACTGGCACTCTCCAATAAATTGCAACAAAACAATTATGGTGGGATAGGATAGGTGGATAGGGTATATCCCCCCCCCCCCCCCCTTTGATATTTGAAATAGGAGACAACAAGCAATTTTGCAAAGTCAAATTCAACCTGTATTGAAATTATCTTTACACGAGGAGTTCTCGCGACTAGACACCATCGTATAAACGATTAGTACAATGTATGGTCTGTAGTCTGTACCTCAATGAGGTACAGACTACAGACCATACATTGTACCAATCGTAGTCAGCATAAATGTCGATTCATCAACGAAAATAGTCTGATACATGTTATTTGGATGTAATATTATCACCATAAGAGTTCATGCGATGAATAATGACTGGCTTGTCATACGCCCAGGGTGCTTGGAAATATAACGTTCACAAATTTCCTGTTTTGAAACACGTAACTCAACCCCGTGCATTGCGGTAACGGCGAGGTCCGATAAATGCTCAGTTGTCATGCTGCTTCGCAGCCACGTATGGATCCTCCGGACGCAGTACACAAGTAAATGCATCCAGAATGCGTCTCCCGCGATAAAAATTTCAAAAATTTTGGGTCCCCCCGTACCCCCAAGACGAGAGGGGGGCACCCCCCTCTCGAGCTCACCCCCAACTCGTGCCTGCGGCTCTCGGTTCTTGAGCCCGCCACTCAATTTTCCACCCCACCCCTTTTTCAATCCTGGATCCGTCACTGTATTTATGAGCAGTATTTTGCAAAACTGCGGCACCTTTTGTTGGCAGCGTGATATCTCAGAAAAAAAAATACTCGCGTTACAAATGACCATTGAAAAATAATTTAACACTCAACCAGTTAAGGAACCTACATTACCATGTTTTTCCCCCGGTTGTAAATTGGCCACATGGTTGGGATTCTCTCTTACGGCATGACCAAAGTCAAATGAAGCACTACTGACATCGGTCACGGTAAAACAGCACAGCGTTTATGCGGGATGGATTTCCGATTTGTCTGTTTTGTGTCACACACGTTGCGAAAGAATCACCCCGAGACTCAAAAGCCGTCATTCTGGCTTCGCAGTCTAAGAACGTGTTTCATCATACACTATCCAGGAGCGCGGTGTCTCAGTGGTAGCCTGTTGGACTTCCGGCTAAAGGTCCCGAGTTCGATCCCCGTAGGACACGACCCGCGTTGTGTCCTTGTGTTGGACTTTCATGCTAAAGGTCCCGAGTTCGATCCCCGTCCGACACGACCCGCGTTGTGTCCTTGTGTTGGACCTCCATGCTAAAGGTCCCGAGTTCGATCCCCGTCCGACACGACTCGCATTGCGTCCTTGTGATGGACCTCTATGCTAAAGGTCCCGAGTTCTTTCCCCGTCCGGGCGACCCGCGTTGTGTCCTTGTGTTGGACCTCTATGCTAAAGGTCCCGAGTTCCATCCCCGTCCGACACGACCCGCGTTGTGTCCTTGTGTTGGACCTCTATGCTAAAGGTCCCGAGCTCGATCCCCGCCCGGGCGACCCGCGTTATGTCCTTGTGTTGAACCTCTATGCTAAAGGTCCCGAGTTCGGCCCCGTCCGGGACGACCCGCGTTGTGTCCTTGTGTTGGACCTCCATGCTAAAGGTCCCGAGTTCGATCCCCGTCCGAGACGACCCGCGTTGTGTCCATTTGTTGGACCTCCATGCTAAAGGTCCCGAGTTCGATCCTCGTCCGGGACGACCCGCGTTGGGCCCTTGTGTTGAACCTCCATGCTAAAGGTCCCGAGTTAGATCCCCGTCCGACACGACCCGCATTGTGTCCTTGTGTTGGACCTCCATGCTAAAGGTCCCGAGTTCGATCCCCGTCTGGGACGACCCGCGTTGTGTCCTTGTGTTGGACCTCCATGCTAAAGGTCCCGAGTTCGATCCCCGCCTGGGAGGACCCGCGTTGTGTCCTTATGTTGGACCTCCATGCTAAAGGTCCCGAGTTCGATCCCCGTCCGAGACGACCCGCATTGTGTCCTTGTGTTGGACCTCCATGCTAAAGGTCCCGAGTTCGATCCCCGTCCGGGACGACTCGCGTTGGGCCCTTGTGTTGGACCTCCATGCTAAAGGTCCCGAGTTCGATCCCCGTCCGAGACGACCCGCGTTGTGTCCTTGTGTTGGACCTCCATGCTAAATGTCCCGAGTTCGATCCCCGTCCGAGACGACCCGCGTTGTGTCCTTGTGTTGGACCTCCATGCTAAAGGTCCCGAGTTCAATCCCCGTCCGGGACGACCCGCGTTGTGTCCTTGTGTTGGACCTCCATGCTAAAGGTCCCGAGTTCGATCCCCGTCCGAGATGACCCGCGTTGTGTCCTTGTGTTGGACCTCCATGCTAAAGGTCCCGAGTTCGATCCTCGTCGGGGACGACTCGCGTTGGGCCCTTGTGTTGGACCTCCATGCTAAAGGTCCCGAGTTCGATCCCCGGCGTTGTGTCCTTGTGTTGGACCACCATGCTAAAGGTCCCGAGTTCGATCCTCGTCCGGGACGACCCGCGTTGTGTCCTTGGGCAAGGCACTTTATCCCGGTTGTCTACATGGCGGCACGATGACGCCGTGTACTAATGCGCACTGCACGTCGATGGTGCACATGTCTTCAACCACTCTAACTTTGCTTGAGCGGAGCTCGAACAGAGTTAGAATGTTGAGGAGCTGACAGTTGCTCGTCGATGTTCGGTGGTTCTCTCCGGCGGCTTCCTCCACCTGTAAAACTGCCACGGCCACGATTAGCCATTGTGCATAAGTATGTGACCTTAAACACCAATAAATAAATAAATCATCATATACTATGAATAATTCCACAAAGGTTCTTCATCTTTACAAGTCAGATGAGAAAGTGAGAAAGAAATGGTGATGATGTGAGTTGAAAACGTCTACCACACCTCTCCAAATTTGGCCAGGATATATGGAAATTTGGCAGCTCTGATGTGTCGAGTGACGCCCCTGTGATTTATATAACATTGCGTTTTACGCAATGAATGTCAGTGTTATCCTACAATATATATTTCAGCTCAGAATCTTGAAACCTTTTGCTCAAAATCTGTTACAGGATAAATGACAGGACAGTCACTTTCTAAGTAGCTTTCTGCAACACCCAGCTTGATCTCACTGAAACAAAAGACACATGCGTATTCTTTCTGACTCAGCTGATCCCAACATACTCTATTCTATGATTAAATTTCATTCTTTGGTACAGCAGATTGCTATTGTTTATTTTAAAAGAAGATAATTTTATTTCTATTATAAGATAACCCAACCAGGTGTCGTATATGTGTTTGCAAAGTTTTCAGATCTCATACGCCAGGTTTCTCTCCAGACATCCAGTATCTTCCTCAACATGGGCTATACACTATGGTCCAGGGATAAGTGGCTGAAATTCACATTAACTAAACTGATTACCTTATTTATTTAAATTTATTTATTTATTTTTTAAGGTTTAACGACACATTAACAACCAAGGTTATATCGTGTCGGTGACAGGTTTACGAGTGGAGGAAGTCGGAGTACCCGGAGAGAACCACCGGGCAATGACGAGCAGCTGCCAGCTCCCCATCATCGTAACTCCGCACTGCAGCACAGGAAGGGTTAGAATGGTTGCAAACATGCGCATCGTCGACATGCAGTACGCCTTAGTACACAGCGTCATCGTGCTCCCATGTGGACAACCGGGGTTAAGGGCCTTGCCCAAGGAAAACAACGCGGGAGTCCAAATCGATCTCTCAGACGGTCACCCATGAACTATCCCTTCCCCTGTTGATAAATTCTTTGTCAATAAGATAGAGAGTTATTTATTTATTTATTGGTGTTTAAGTTCACATATTTCTGCACAATGGCTAATCATGACCACGACAGTTTTACGGGTGGAGGAAGCCGGAGTACCCGGAGAGTACCACCGAGCAACGATGAGCAACTGTCAGCTCCCCAACATACTAACTCCACACAAGCAGGGTTAGCATTGGTTGAAGACAGGTGCACCATCGACGTGCTGTACGCGTTAGTACATAGCGTCACCGTGCCCCCACGCGGGCAATGGGGGGGGGGGGAAGTGTCTTGCCCAAGGACACAACGCGGTTGCCGCAGGTGGGATTCGAACCGAGGACCTCTCGGCTTGCAGCCTGCACCTCTACCAACTGAGCCACCACGCCCCCAGATAGAAAGTCTCCACTGTCAATAAACCCTCTATCAATAAAATATAATGCCCCGACTATTTGATGGTTCACAATAAACCCTCTATCAATAAAATATAATGTCCCGACTATTTGATGGTTCAGCCTTTTCTTACAGTACATCGCAAATTGGAGGGAATTGGTTTGAAGGCTACCCACTAAGCCTAAGGCTCGAATGATCAAGAACAGCCCTGTTATTTGCTCATACATGTACATGACTGAAATTCCTAATTACACAATGAAAGTCTGTGAAAGTAGCTAGTTGCATTGGGGAATGGCATTATGCCACTGTATGATAGCTACTATACATGGTGAGAAAAGTCCTTTTATTGTCAGATCTGGTTAGATTATATTCATGTTAGATTACAAAAATGATACAGTACAAGTCAAAATAAGTTGTAGCATAACCACAATAACCTAAGTACACTGCTGCTTCTGCACTTATAAGATCAGAATCTGACATCATTTTCTGGAAAGCTCTCAGTGAGAGCTTTCCAGAAAATGATGTCAGATTCTGGCCCAACCAGTGTATGAAGAGAAAGATACATAGTTTATAGCGGTTATCCTACAACTTATTTTGACTTTTACTGTAATTCGTTTAAACTGCTTTAACGTTTTTCAAAATAGTGAACCATGGATGGTGTGATGGGGAACGGTGAACGTCTGTCCACATTCACACGCTGCTAGTCCTTATCCTGTACTACTAGTCACCCCTTTTAACCCAGAGTGGTGGCAAAAAGACCACACAAGCTTCTCAGATCAATTTACATTACTTATTTGAAAGATAACAGCCCATAGGAAAAAATTCAAGCCATGGAAAAAACGTGCTTTCAGAGCCGCTGACCTACCACCCACCCCGCCTTTTGTTCGGAAAAAAAATTACGACCCCCTCACCTCATTCCCCCCTGGTTAACACGGAATTTTGTTTCGTTAAACGCTAAACGCAAACATATTAATTTTGTTAGAATGGAATATTATTTCATGATTTCGAATTAAACTTTCGTTAAAACGATATAGTTATTTCGTTATTTCGAAATATCATTTCTCTATTGTAATAAAAAATATTTTGTTAAAAAAAAATCATTATTTCATTAAAACGAAATATTATTTACTTATTTTTTAATTATTTTTTCGTTAAAACGAAAACGAAATATTTTTTCGTTCAAAACGAAATGATATTTCGTCATTTCGAAATAATATTTCGGTAGAACGAAGTATATTTCGTTAAAATAGGAATGAAGTGAGTCACTTCTCGGGTTTCATAATGTCTGATGATTTCTTTCAATTCTTTTTCAACTTTTACTAAGGCGCACTGCACGTCGATGGTGCATATGTCTTCAACCACTGTAACCCTACTTTAGCGGGACTTGAGCAGAGTTAGAATGTTGAGGAGCTGATAGTTGCTCGTCGATGCTCGGTGGTTCTCTCCGGGTACACCGACTTTCTCCATCCGTAAAACTGTCACGGTCACGATTAGCTATTGTGCATAAGTATGCGACCTTAAGCATAAATAAATAAATAAATAAATAAATAAATAAATAAATAAATAAATAATTCTTTTCCGACTGCTTTTCCAAACCTTTCAAACAGTATGTGGACATTTTCAGAGATTAAAATATTTTAGGCGACCCGAACAAAGGGTTAGCTGGACGGAAAGTACGAGTGTCGGAGTAACCCCTTACCCAACGTAGAGAAAATCCAAATTTATTATTTTAATATATATTACTCTTTCTATAAATTTTACCAAAAATGTCAACAAAACCATAACATGTGACCCCTCATCGAGCTCGTTCCAATGAGTTGTCACATGATATGGTTTTGCTGAAATATTTTGTAACATTTTAATTTTTTCAGCTGCTCAGTTTGCGAATTACGCGGGCGGGTGCGGGCGATTCGTTAGATAAAGGGTTAAGCTAGAGCTGGACCTGTAGCGTTTGTGACCGTTACGAAGAGAAATGATAATCTGAGGGTATTTTGTGACGAAAAAACTCCACTTAGCGGCAAAAACGCATTAAGAATTTACCACGGTTAAAGTGTTGCATGAATCAACGGATCACTTGGGTCGGAACTCCCAAAATTGCACCACCCAGAGAAATCAGCATTCGAATCCTTTCAACCACCCGACCCACGGGAATTTGGCACAAGCTGAAAACTGGGAAAACTGATATTTTTTTATAACTATTTTTTTATCGATTCTTTTCAGCCCCGTAATAGATGTATACATATAACAAGGTGCATAAATCTCCTCTGCAAAGCAAACCAACCGAACATCCTTCTATTCTATTCAAATTATGATACGTTAGCTACTCAAGGTGACCTCATCTGTCCCAATTATGATAAGTTAGATGCTCAAGATCACTTCATCTGTCAAATTAAGATAAGTCAGCCGCTCATGATGACTTCCTCTGTTCAAATTGTGATAAGGTAACCGCTCAAGATGACCTCATCTGTTCAAATTATGATACATTAGCTGCTCAAGATGACCTCATATGTTCAACTTATGATAAGTTAGATACTCAAGATGACCTCATCTGTCCAAATTATGATAAGTTAGATGCTCAAGATGACCTCATCTGTTCAAATTAATATCAGCCGCTAAAGATGATTCTCTTCAGTCCCATAATAGATGTATAAAAAGGTGCACAAATCTCCTTTTCAAAGCAAACCAACCGAACATCCTTCTCTGCGTCTCAAATATCAAACAACTGGGTGTATTTCCGAATACCCGGTGTCTTATTGGCTCACCTGACTGAAAGTCAGGGAGAGCTTAAGTGCTCACTTTCTGTCCGTCGTCGTGAACTTCAGCTGTAAGTTAGCCGCTCAAGATGACTTCCTTTGTTCAAATTATAAATTAGCCGCTCGGGATGACTTCATCTGTTCAATTTATGATAAGTTAGCCGCTCAAGATGACTTCATATGTTCATATTATGATAAGTTAGCCGCTCAAGATGACCTCACCTGTTCAAATTATGATAAGTTAACCGCTCAAGATGACCTCATCTGTTCAAATTATGATACATTACCTGCTCAAGATGACCTCATATGTTTAAATTATGATAAGTTAGATGCTCAAGGTGACCTCATCCGTTCAAACGATGATAAGTTAGATGCTCAAGATGACCTCATCTGTTCAAATTATGATACGTTAGCTGATAAGTTAGCCGCTCAAGATGACCTCATATGTTCGAATTATGATAAGTTAGCCGTTGAAGATGACCTCACCTGTTCAAATTATGATAAGTTAGATGCTCAAGATGACCTCATATGTTCAAATTACGATAAGTTAGATGCTCAAGATGACGTCATCTGGTCAAATTATGATAAGTTAGCCACTCAAGATGATCTCATCTGTTCAAATTATGATAAGTTCGATGCTCAAGATGACCTCATCTGTTCAAATTATGATAGGTTAGATTCTCAAGATGACCTCATATCTTCAAATTATGATAAGTTAGCAGCTCAAGATGACCTCATCTGTTCAAATTATG
This sequence comes from Pictodentalium vernedei, assembly GCA_031216915.1. Lineage (NCBI taxonomy): Eukaryota > Metazoa > Mollusca > Scaphopoda > Dentaliida > Dentaliidae > Pictodentalium > Pictodentalium vernedei. Next base: position 9,529,155 of record CM062297.1, read on the forward strand.
ATAAGTTAGATGCTGAAGATGACCTCATCTGTCCAAATTATGATAAGTTAGATGCTCAAGATGACCTCATCTGTTCAAATTATGATACGTTAGCTGATACGTTAGCCGCTCAAGATGACCTCATATGTTCAAATTATGATACAGCAGCTGCTCAAGATGACCTCATATGTTCAAATTATGATAAGTTAGATTCTCAAGATGACCTCATATGTTCAAATTACGATAAGTTAGATGCTCAAGATGACGTCATCTGGTCAAATTATGATAAGTTAGCCACTCAAGATGATCTCTTCTGTTCAAATTATGATAAGTTCGATGCTCAAGATGACCTCATCTGTTCAAATTATGATAGGTTAGATTCTCAAGATGACCTCATATGTTCAAATTATGATAAGTTAGCAGCTCAAGATGACCTCATCTGTTCAAATTATGATAAGTTAGATGCTGAAGATGACCTCATCTGTCCAAATTATGATAAGTTAGATGCTCAAGATGACCTCATCTGTTCAAATTATGATACGTTAGCTGATAAGTTAGCCGCTCAAGATGACCTCATATGTTCGAATTATGATAAGTTAGCTGCTGAAGATGACCTCACCTGTTCAAATTATGATAAGTTAGATGCTCAAGATGACCTCATATGTTCAAATTATGATACGTTAGATGCTCAAGATGACCTCATCTGTTCAAATTATGTTAAGTTAGATGCTCAAGATGACCTCATCTGTTCAAATTATGATCAGTTAACCGCTCACGATGACCTCATCTGTTCAAATTATGATAAGTTAAATGCTCAAGTTGACCTCATCTGTTCAAATTATGATCAGTTAGCCGCTAAAGATGACCTCATTTGTTCATATTATGATAAGTTTGCCGCTCACGATGACCTCATCTGTTCAAATTATGATAAGTTAGATGCTCAAGATGACCTCATCTGTTCAAATTATGATACGTTAGCTGATAAGTTAGCCGCTCAAGATGACCTCATATGTTCGAACTATGATAAGTTAGCCGCTGAAGATGACCTCACCTGTTCAAATTATGATAAGTTAGACGCTCAAGATGACCTCATATGTTCAAATTATGATACGTTAGATGCTCAAGATGACCTCATCTGTTCAAACTATGATAAGTTAGATGCTCAAGATGACCTCATCTGTTCAAATTGTGATCAGTTAACCGCTCACGATGACCTCATCTGTTCAAATTATGATAAGTTAGATGCTCAAGATGACCTCATCTGTTCAAATTATGATCAGTTAACCGCTCACGATGACCTCATCTGTTCAAATTATGATAAGTTAAATGCTCAAGTTGACCTCATCTGTTCAAATTATGATCAGTTAGCCGCTAAAGATGACCTCATTTGTTCATATTATGATAAGTTAGCCGCTCACGATGACCTCATCTGTTCAAATTATGATAAGTTAGATGCTCAAGATGACCTCATCTGTTCAAATTATGATAAGTTAGATGCTCAAGATGACCTCATCTGTTCAGATTATGATAAGTTAGATTCTCAAGATGACCTCATATTTTTAAATTATGATAAGTTAGCAGCTCAAGATGACCTCATCTGTTCAAATTATGATAAGTTAGATGCTGAAGATGACCTCATCTGTCCAAATTATGATAAGTTAGATGCTCAAGATGACCTCATCTGTTTAAATTATGATAGGTTAGATGCTCAAGACGACCTCATCTGTTCAAATTATGATACGTTAGCTGATACGTTAGCCGCTCAAGATGACCTCATATGTTCAAATTATGATACAGCAGCTGCTCAGGATGACCTCATATGTTCACATTATGATAAGTTAGATTCTCAAGATGACCTCATATGTTCAAATTACGATAAGTTAGATGCTCAAGATGACCTCATATGTTCAAATTATGATAAGTTAGATACTCAAGATGACCTCATCTGTCCAAATTATGATAAGTTAGATGCTCAAGATGACCTCATCTGTTCAAATTAATATCAGCCGCTAAAGATGATTCTCTTCAGTCCCGTAATAGATGTATAAAAAGGTGCACAAATCTCCTTTTTCAAAGCAAACCAACCGAACATCCTTCTCTGCGTCTCAAATATCAAACAACTGGGTGTATTTCTGAATACCCGGTGCCTTAATGGCTCACCTGACTGAAAGTCAGGGAGAGCTCAAGTGCTCACTTTCTGTCCGTCGTCGTGAACTTCAGCTGTAAGTTAGCCGCTCAAGATGACTTCCTTTGTTCAAATTATAAATTAGCCGCTCGGGATGACTTCATCTGTTCAATTTATGATAAGTTAGCCGCTCAAGATGACTTCATATGTTCATATTATGATAAGTTAGCCGCTCAAGATGACCTCACCTGTTCAAATTATGATAAGTTAACCGCTCAAGATGACCCCATATGTTCAAATTATGAAACAGCAGCTGCTCAAGATGACCTCATATGTTCAAATTATGATAAGTTAGATTCTCAAGATGACCTCATATGTTCAAATTACGATAAGTTAGATGCTCAAGATGACGTCATCTGGTCAAATTATGATAAGTTAGCCACTCAAGATGATCTCATCTGTTCAAATTATGATAAGTTCGATGCTCAAGATGACCTCATCTGTTCAAATTATGATAGGTTAGATTCTCAAGATGACCTCATATGTTCAAATTATGATAAGTTAGCCGCTCAAGATGACCTCAGCTGTTCAAATTATGATAAGTTAGATGCTCAAGATGACTTCATCTGTTCAAATTATGATAAGTTAGATGCTCACGATGTCTTCATGACCCCATCTGTTCAAATTATGACCAGTTAGCCGCTAAAGATGAACTCATGTGTTCAAATAATGATACGTTAGCCACTCAAGATGACCTCATCTGTACAAATAATAAGTTAGATGCTCAAATTGACCTCATCTGTTCAAATTATGATAAATTAGCCGCACAAGATGACCTCATCTCGTCAAATTATGATAAGTTAGATGCTCAAGATGACCTCATGTGTTCAAATAATGATACGTTAGCCACTCAAGATGACCTCATCTGTACAAATGATAAGTCAGATGCTCAAATTGACCTCATCTGTTCAAATTATGATAAGTTAGCCGCACAAGGTGACCTCATCTGTCCAAATTATGATAAGTTAGATGCTCAAGATGATCTCATCTGTTCAAATTATGATCAGTTAGCCCCTAAAGATGACCTCATTTGTTCAAATTATGATACGTAAGCCACTCAAGATGACCTCATCTGTTCAAATTATGGTAAGTTAGATGCCCAAGATGACCTCATCGGTTCAAATTATGATCAGTTAGCTGCTCAAGATGACCTCATATGTTCAAATTATGATAAGTTAGATGCTCAAGATGACGTCATCTTGTCAAATTATAAGTTTACCACTCAAGATGACCTTATCTGTTCAAATTATGATACGTTAGATGCCCAAGATGACCTCATCTGTTCAAATTATGATAAGTTAGATTCTCAAGATGACCTCATATGTTCAAATTATGATAAGTTAGCCGCTCAAGCTGACCTCGTATGTTCAAATTATGATAAGTTAGATGCTCAAGATGACGTCATCTCGTCAAATTATGATACGTTAACCACTCAAGATGACCTCATCTGTTCAAATTATGATAAGTTCGATGCTCAAGATGACCTCATCTGTTCAAATTATGATACGTTAGATTCTCAAAATGACCTCATATGTTCAAATTATGATAAGTTAGCCGCTCAAGATGACCTCAGCTGTTCAAATTATGATAAGTTAGATGCTCAAGATGACGTCATCTGGTCAAATTATAATAAGTTAGCCGCTCAAGATGACCTCATATGTTCATATTATGATAAGTTAGATGCTCAAGAGGACCTCATATGTTCATATTATTATAAGTTAGATGCTCAAGATGACCTCATCTGTTCAGATTATGATAAGTTAGCCGCTCGAAATGACCACATCTGTTCAGATTATGATAAAATAGATGCTCAGGATGACTTCATCTGTTCAAATTATGATAAGTTAGATGCTCACGATGTCTTCATGTGTCACATTATGATAAGTTAACCGCTCAAGATGACCTCATCTGTTCAAATTATAATCAGGTAGCCGCTCAAGATGACCTCATCTGTTCAAATTATAATCATTAAGCCGCTCAAGATGACCTGATCTGTTCAAATTATGATAAGTTAGCTGATGAAGATGACCTCATCTGTTCAGTTTATGATACTCCACCAGTATTTTGCAAAATCCAATATGGCCACCAGCCGGCCATCTTGAATCCGATCAGAAAAAAAAATTATGTCACGAACTGCTCCTCATCATGTTGATCACTTTTTGTACAGTTTCATGGAAATGCGACTAAAACTGTGGATGTAGTTCGCTTCACAAGTATTTTACAAAATGCAATATGGCCTCCAGTCGGCCATCTTGAATCCGATCGGGAAAACAATTATGGCACGCTCTGCTCCCCATCATGTCGATCAGTTTATATTGAGTTTCATGAAAATGCAGCAAAAACTGTAGAAGTAGTTTGCTCCACAAGTATTTTGCAAAATTCAATATGGCCGCCAGTTGGCCACTTTGAAATCGAGCGGGAAAAAAATTATGTCACGCACTTCCCCTCATCATGTTGATCATTTTTGTGAAGTTTCATGAAAATGCGGCTAAAACCGTGGAAGTAGTTTGCTCCACAAGTTTACAAGTGCAACGGACCGACGACGAATTATGATAAGATAGCCACTCAAGATGACCTCATCTGTTCAAATTATAAGTTAGCCACTCAAGATGACCTCATCTGTTCAAATTATAATAAGTTAGCCACTCAAGATGACCTCATCTGTTCAAATTATAATAAGTTAGCCACTCAAGATGACCTCATCTGTTCAAATTATAATAAGTTAGCCACTCAAGATGACCTCATCTGTCCAAATTATAAGTTAGCCACTCAAGATGACCTCATCTGTTCAAATTGTAATAAGTTAGCCACTCAAGATGACCTCATCTGTTCAAATTATAATAAGTTAGCCACTCAAGATGACCTCATCTGTTCAAATTATAATAAGTTAGCCACTCAAGATGACCTCATCTGTCCAAATTATAAGTTAGCCACTCAAGATGACCTCTTCTGTTCAAATTATAAGTTAGCCACTCAAGATGACCTCATCTGTTCAAATTATAATAAGTTAGCCACTCAAGATGACCTCTTCTGTTCAAATTATAAGTTAGCCACTCAAGATGACCTCATCTGTTCAAATTATAATAAGTTAGACACTCAAGATGAATCCTACAGGGATATAATACTCTACTTGACTGCTATCCTAGAAGACAAAGACTTTTGTTTTTAATAGCGGGGAGAGAGGGGCCATGTGACAGCCCAACCCGGGATTTATACCCTGCCAATCAGTCAATGACATGAAAGGGGTGAAATGTACTTATCTGTTAGCCCTTTACCTAACGAATTGGCCACATCCACCTGCATTATATACAAATTCAGCAATTGAAAAAACAGCCATGTATGCAACCTCTAATTGGAATGAGCTTGTTTCAATAATAAATTTTGATATAGTGTACATTGGTTAACCCTTTACCCAACGTAACGGCCAAAACCGGTCAGCGCTATTCTCAAAAATCGCCAATTAATTTTCAAAATATTTTCATTTTTTGTCTCAAAAACATAGGTTATGACGCCTCGTTGGAACGAGCTCGTCGAGCTCGTTCCAACGAGGGGTCATAACCTATGTTTTTGAGACAAAAAATGAAAAAAATTAGTTATTCAAGAATTTTTTTTGCAAGTGTCGTCTGCTTTTCATGTTAGGCAAAGGGTTATAGGGTTAAGTTTTGTTTTCTGATTGATAACAGTCAATAATTATCTACATAAATGCAACATAATTTTAAAGTGAAGGTAAGCTAAGGCACGTAGCCAGGATATCAAAGTTAGGAGGGCAAGAATAATATCGGGGGGGGGGGGGGGGGTACAGAATATGATTCGCTGCATCATCCGAGCCCTGCAGCAGCAAGATGTGAGCGAGCACAAGGGTAGGTGTCCTGCCTTTTCTCATTGCAAGGGGGTCAGGGGGTCAGGGGGAGGTCCCGGGAAAGATTTTGAAATTCGAGGCAAACAAATCAATTTCCTTGACTCTTGAGTACGTTTGTGTCCATAATATAAGTTGTGAAAGGTATCAATAATTAGGCCACAATGTGGACTAACTAACAAGTTGTGAAAGGCATCAATAATTAGGCCACAATGTGGACTAATACAACTAATAATTTGTGGACACAAACGGACTCAGAATCAAGTAAATTGCTAGTTATTAAAATTTCTTGCCTGATGTTCTCTAGGGGAAGGGGCATGATTGAAATTTGGGGCATGTGTCCCCCGCAGCCCCCCCCCCCCCCCCCCGGGGGGGGGGGGAGCTAAAGTGTCGTTGACACACTTTTTCTGTGATATGATAGACCCAATCTCCACAAGCTATAAATATACCATCTTGTTCATTATTGTTCAAAACTTGAAACTGAGTCCTGTTGTTCACTTTTCTTGGTGGAATATGGGGTCAACATTTCAGTAAAGTGGTGAACCCCTCGTGGCAACCCCGGGAAGTGGATCAATGCTTGGTTACTCTCATCTTCCTAATAAAAGTGTCAGCACCATAATCATGTAACAGATCGAGGGAGAAGTTCGACCCGTCGACCTCTTGCACACAAAGCGACCGATTTACCACGAGACTAAGAGATCCAGACCAACAAGGCTGGTTGGTAAATGACACTTATACCTCGACCGAAACACTACTCTCATGTTCACCCCAGCTTCAGGTCTGGCATTCTTTAGGAGTGCAGAAGTGCTGCACGCCTAGAAAAAACCGAGGAGGGCAATTTTTTGCACTCCTTGATTTTCTGGAATACCAGACCTGTTTGGGACTGCCTTTAAAATCTATTATCATTTCGTCCCCCGAGTTCCAATGTGAAGGCATAGAGAACACATTGGAACTCAGGGGACGATTTGTCAATGTTGCATTGATTCGCAATAATGTTGCGAAGTGAGCCCACAGGGGTTAAGTACACTTGTCAGCTCGGGTAAGAGCTCGAGCTCTTGGGGTCTTTGCTTGGAAATTCAGTAGACTCGATTTTATTTAACTTTTAACTGACTTTCATAGATTTGGAACAGATTTAAACATTATAACGAAATTACATGGAATTTTATGAAACTGGCGACCAGAGTACAGGCGTACTCTGTGGTTACACGTCAGATGTTCTGTTGACAATAACAGGCATACCTTTGCGAGCCAATATTGTCAACAAGCAGTAACATTTGAGGATTTGTTGACAGATGGGACAAAAACACCCCATTGAACTGGGGACGCTGAGTTGCATTTTTGCATCAGTCACCGGGACATTCCGCCGGTTAACTGGCACCCGGCGGAATACTATTTGAGAGCCGAGATTCCATGGACTGCATGCAGACTGACCGACAGTCTGCATGGCAGTATAAGAGTCTACAAAATGGCGACCGCCACGTCAGGGGACTTTCCCTCAGTTTCCCTGAGGTCAGGGAGAAACTGCTGACGGTCGTCAAGTACCCCAAGTATTGCATCAGAAATTTGGTGTATATAAGCACAAATTTCTGACTGCTTAGACAAGTTGTCCCTGGGCTCCTGATGAATGCTGAACTACTCCACCAGAAGAAACCTGGATGCCGCTACTGTGTTTAAGGTACGAACTTTATTACTTGTAAAATTGTGCACTTATTACCAGAGACAACGACACTTACCCGGTAGTCGCGAAGATTTGTACAATAAAGATTTGATCAGTTTAAATAAAATAGTAGATAATTTGGAACTGGTCTCCGTTGTGCTATACACGACAAGTTCGTGAAGTTACTGAACCCAGAATCTGGAGCCTGTCTGATATCGTCTGGTAAGGAAACACAAAATGATACGGGCTGGTGGATCCTCACAGAACCCCCAGTAAACACAACGTGGAAAAATCAAACTTGACGATCATAGATCGATAAACTTTCCCTTTTATTCCGCAACAATAATTCATGACCAATTCTGTGTTGCATTTTGATACATTTTGAGTGTAGTCTGTGTAGAAGACAGTCACATAAGAACTGAATGCAACATTTTGAATAATGTGATGTGTGTGCCAATTTTTCCACTATGTAGCTGAATGTAGTACACTTTTTCAGTCGCAACATTAAGCAACATGAATATAACCAGAATAGCATCCAAGTATTTTGCATTGAAAATTTCAGGTGCAATTGCACTCCCAAGTACGGAAGCGTTGAGGCGCCAGTTGAGTATTATTTCTATCTTGCACGTGCAAGTTAGCTATGTTGCACGTACTAGTTACTATCTTGCACGTGCAGGTTAGCTATCTTGCACGTGCAGGATAGCTATCTTACACCTGCAAGTTAGCTATCTTGCACGTGCAGGTTAGCTATCTTGCACGTGCAAGTTACTATCTTGCACGTGCAGGTTAGCTATCTTGCACGTGCAGGATAGCTATCTTGCACCTGCAAGTTAGCTATCTTGCACGTGCAGGTTATCTAACTTGCACCTGCAAGTTAGTTATATATATAGTCATATTTGAAGTCGAGTTCATCAAAAGTAGTATATAAGGGTCCAACCTAGCCCCAATTTTCCGGAACTAGGTTCGGATTTGCTGGACTACGGAAATTCCTATCGCCGAGACAACCACTATAGGCTCATTGGCCATGTCTAGCCGCCTGGATATTTACGTTTCGCATCGATTGCATCGCAGGCTAGGTGTGGATGCTTTATGCTGGGGTGTGAAAGGAAAAAGTCAGGCATAAAGAGTGAAAAACGGTTAGAGTTGCAATGACGTCGGTGACGTCACGGTGAGCTCGTGAGGTCATGACGACGTTGACCGCAGTCGATGTCCACAGAGGTGAGTGACGGGACGTCCGCAGGGTCTTTGAATTGCCGATGTCTCCCTATAGGTGGCCGTGCCGTTGGGTAGACCCTGATGGGCCGGGTCTCAATACCCCTTACCAGGAACAGGGATGTCCCTTTTCAGGCTTTCGACCCTTCTCCCTGATCGATTCTGTTCTACGCTGTCGGCTCGAAGGGCTCGAAACAAGGAGCCACTAGAGCAGCCCTCGAAAATTGACACCTCGAACGACTCATACAGATGTGTGACTGGGGAGCTGCTCCAGAAGCAGCTTTTCGAACGACTCCCTGAAGTGAGCCTTCGAGGAGAAAATTAGCAATCAAAGAGTTAGTTCCAGCGACTCTTCAAGAGTTAGTTCCAGCGACTCTTCGAACGATTCTTCTATATCTAGATTATATTGATCACCAGCAATGACTGACCTGTCAGGCGACTGTTCGAACTTGTTGAGGTAGGGGTACTGGAAGAAGGGGAAGAGTGGCTGTGCCGTTCTTAATCGGAACTCTTGGAGTAGGGTCCCTGGTTCAGTGGCGCAGGTCGTGGAGGCCTGGGTCGTGGAATAAGGTCGACGGGTCTCTGATGTGATTAGGGTATTCGGTCGAGAAGGTAGGGTTAGGGAATCGTGGCGTGAAGGGCTTCTGGAAGAAGGGGAAGGGCGACTGTGTCGCTCTTGGTCAAGCGGCAGAGGTAAGGTCACCGCGTAAAATACGGGAATGTAAGCCACTGGGCAAGTATGGGGAGCCGGGTCTTCTGAGATAGGGTGGCTGTCAAATATGGGAATGTAAGCCACTGAGGCAAGTATGGGGAGCCGGGGCTTCTGAGATAGGGTGGCTTGGGTGGCTGTCGCAAGATAACTAACTTGCAAGTGCAAGATAACTAACCTGCACGTGCAAGATAGTAACTTGCAGGTGCAAGATAGTAACTTGCACGTGCAAGATAGCAACTTGTCGGTGGAAGACAGAAACTTGCAGGTGCCAGTCACTCATTTCTGTGGACATCGACAGCGGGTCAACGTCGCCATGACGTCGCGAGCTCACCATGACGTCACCGACGTCATTGCAACTCTAACCATTTTTACTCTTTATGCCTGACGTTTCCCATTCACACCCCAACATAAAGCATCTACACCTAGCCTGCGATGCAAGCGATGCGAAACGTACATAGTCAGGCGACTAGACATGGCCAATGAGCCTATAGTGGTTGTCTCCTTTTTAAACCCGACGAGGACCTCCTCCTCCGACAGACAGACAGACATTCTAAAATATAGTATAGACTTGCAGGTGCAAGATAGCTAACCCGCATGTGCAAGATAGTAACCTGCAGGTGCAAGATAGCTAACCTGCACGTGCAAGATAGTAACTTGCTGGTGCAAGATAGCTAACCTGCACGTGCAAGATAGCTAACTTGCAGGTGCAAGATGCCTATCCTGCACGTGCAAGATAATAACTTGCAGGAGCAAGATAGATAACCTGCACGTGCAAGATAGTAACTTGCTGGTGCAAGATAGCTAACCTGCACGCGCAAGATAGCTATCCTGCACGTGCAAGATAGCTAACCTGCACATGCAAGATAGCTAACCTGCACGTGCAAGATAGTAACTTGCAGGTGCAAGATAGCTAACCTGCACGTGCAAGATAGTAACTTGCAGGTGCAAGATAGCTAACCTGCACGTGCAAGACAGTAACTTGCAGGTGCAAGATAGCTAACTTGCACGTGCAAGATAGAAATAATACTCAACTGGCGCCTCAACGCTTCCGTACCCAAGCAATTTGAAGAGGGCAACTATTTTGCACTCCTGGGTTTTCTAGATTTCCAGGCCTGCAGCATCCACCTCAGAGCGGTCGAAACACCCACCATGCGTCACCACAGTGTCGACAATGCCACCAACTGCTGAGTGCTGGGCATGGTAGCAATGTAACAGATTGAGAGAGAAGTGCGGGAGCCGAGACTCAAGCCGTCGACCCCTAGCACACAAAGCACCGATTTACCACGAGGCGAAGAGATCCGGACCAACCAGGCTGGTTGGTAAATTGCACTTATACCTCGACCGCTGCAATTAATTTTGGAGCAAAAAAAACCACGCAATCATTGTTATTTGTCTATCAGGAATAGAGGGAAATGCCATCACTATTATTATTTTCAACTGAATCTCCAGACCATCTCTATTATTCAGTCATCACTATTTTTAGGCAGGTAGGCTTACAAGAGTACCGTTTTAAGCAAGTTCTACTCTAGTGGTAAATAACAACACATAACTAATGCTTCGGTGTAGGTCCTCTAACGTACAGTTCAGTTGCTGTGGATTTGTCGCAATCCACGTGTGGACAGTGATGTCCACGCACGCGTTTACCAGGTGATAACAATATAACAATAACATGATTTTGAGGGCATTATGGTTCATTAGCGGCCCTGCAGCAATGATGAACAGCCCGAGGGTTTATTAAAGGCCCGAGACGAAGTCGAGGGCCGTTAATAAGCCAAAGGGCTGTTCATCGTTGCTGCAGGGCCGCTATGAATCGTGATGCCTGACAACAATCATGTTATTACTATTATTACCACCCCCTGTTACAGCTAACCGCACGAGGGAATTGCTGGAAGAAATAATCACTAAAGTCGGTTCGATATTTCTGTTTCGATCGTCCGGTCGACTTCAGTTCAGAAATACAAAGGGGCGTCATCCGAATGGGAGTAATTCTTTAGACCATGGAATCTAAAAATAGCCGGGCCGCGGGCCGCTTATGGCTATTTATACCATTATCGCCCGCGGCCCGGCTCCGTCGAAATTATGGAGTTTTAACGGCTCTCCAAAATCATGTTAATCGACCAGTAATTTATAGATTGAGTGCTAATAACCATCATATTCAAAATTTTAATTAATGAACCACCGGTTGTACAGTTGTACCTGGTGCTTCATTAATTAAACTTTTGATGATTATTCCTACATTTAGTGTGTGGAATCTAATTAGTGTTTGGAATATGATATAATTGCGTCCGAAGAGATATTGGCCACCTGTGGAAAGAGGCCAGTCCACGGCGGCTGTACTGTAGGCAGCATTTTTATTTATTTATTTATGAGGTTTAACGACACTTTAACATTCAAGGTCATATCGTGTTAGTGACAGTTTTACGGGTGGAGGAAGCCAGAGTACCCGGAAAGTAGCAACGACGAGCAACTGCGAGCTCCCCAACATCGTAACTCCGCACTGCAGCACAGCAGAGTTAGACTGGTTGAAGATATGTGCACCAGCGGTGTGCAGAACGCCTTAGTACATGGTGTCATCGTGTCCAAATGTGGACGAACGGGGTTAAGTGCCTTGCCCAAGGACACAACGCGGGAGTCCGAATCAGTCGCTCAGACGGTCACCTATCCAAGGACTAACCGGGGTCGACGTTGCTTAACCCTTTAACCAACGCAGACGATATCAAAATTTATTATTTTAAATATCATTTTTTTAAATTTTTCAAAAAATTTCAACAAAACCATATCATGTGACCCCTCATTGGAACGAGCTCAATGAGCTCGTTCCAATGAGGGGTCACATGATATGGTTTTGTCGAAATATTTTGAAAAATTTAATTTTTTCAACTGCTCAGTTTGCATATTACGGGGGCGGATGCGGGCGATTCGTTAGGTAAAGGGTTAACTTCGGTGATCTTACTAGAACCGGTTATCACAACGCCACCGTGCCCCCTCAACTCTAATGGTAAATAACACCTCACAACTAATACTTCAGTGTTGGTCTATCATACAGCACAGTTGCTGTGGATCTGTCGTACCGATAATCCACGTGGGGACAATGATGTCCACGCATGCGTTTACCAGGTAATTTTTTTTAAAACAATATTTTTATTTCATCATTGAAATGGGGTTTGGCGAACAGGCAATGCCTATATTAACATCGTACCCTTTTGGCGAACAGGCAATGCCTGTATTAACACCGTACACCTTTTACCAGGTAATAACAATCATCATGAAAATTTCAATTAATGAAGCACCGGGTTGTACCGGGTTGTACCGGGGTGGGTTGTACCCGGTGCTTCATTAATTAAATTTTTCATGATTATTCCTACAATTAGAGTCTGGAATCTGATATTGTTGCGTCGGTGCAGATATTACCCACCCGTGGAATGTAACCAGTCCTCAAGGGCTGTACTGTAGATAGCATTGGTATAAACGATTGACTAAACTGGATTTCATGCCTATTTTGCGCGGTCTCAATATAGCCGTACATGCTGAAAGTGATATTAAACACCAATATATAATGGGATTAACTCAATGAGTTCCCATAAGCGATATGTATGGATCTCTTCACATGTAGCATTATCATCAAGATAAGTGTTATATTAGTTGGTATGATTTCATTTGCTTCTATATCTTTTTTTCAGGTCTCAGAGTGGGGATAGAAAGGAAATAACATTCTATTTGAATGGAGAGAAACAAACAGGTTAGATATAAGCAATTATTACAACTCAGGGCAGTTGCAGCGCCAGAACATGTTTCACCAGGGGACAAGTTCCTCATGCTGGGTGTGTGTGTGTGGGGGGGGGGGGGGTGGTTCAGGTCCATAACTGGCCTTTTAGGATCATGTCGCCCACACAATGAACCAACTGTGATCACTGTTGTGCTTCATAATACAAAAGTTAACATGCCCTATATTTCGGAAGCAAGTTATGTCCATGGCTCATAATTATCTGCTTCCGAGCTTATAAATCATGTTCCTCAGCTGGATGTATATGGAGACAAAGAAAAGAGAGACAGTATGAGGGTGTTTAAGAGTGAGGGTGGATGAGTGTGTGTAATGGATGGGACAAGGGGGAAATGGGGTTCCAAGTCCACATTTGGTGGGGGAGGGGGTGGGCTCAAACTGCCATCAGGGAGTATTCAGCGTTTTATGTGGACAACATGTATATGAAATGCGCTATATGATCCCACAATCGCCACATCGTAGCGCCGCCACTGACTAAAGGTGTATTCAGCATTTTGTGTGGACAATTCATATATTCTGGAATTTGTAGCATTGTCTGGTGGCATGCCAGTGCACTCTTAGGAAAAGTGACTTCCAGACGCCCAGAGATGCCTTCTGGTTGCATCTGAAAATGACTGAATGGCTTTTTGGTAACTAAAAATCATAAACTTGGAAGATTTTTCAAATTTCTATAATTTTTGAAAATTATTCTCTGAAGGATTACGAAGATCGTAGGTCATTGCCTTGAGACATCATTATAAACATGTAACAATTATTTAAAATAACATTGTTAAATGAAAATATGCTGCAACTTTTTATGGAGGCCATCTTGCATTCGGAAAAAATGTCACCCTATTTCTTTTGTCTTTATTTATGTTGTAAACATGAAAGTGATGTTTATGAAATAGAGCCCTACCTTAGTATTAAATAACAATAACGGGGTGCGCGGTGGCTCAGTGGTAGACGGCTGGACTTCTATAAAGGTCCCGAGTTCGTTCCCCGTCCGGGACGACCCACGTTGTATACTTGGGCAAGACACTTTATTCCAGTTGCCTACATGGGGGCACGATGACACCGTATACTAAGGCGTACTGAACGTCGAGGGTGTACATGTTTTCTAGCACAGGCTACACCCCGTAGTTCTTGTCCGATCATCACGACATTTCTATGCAGGTTTGAGGTCATATTTAGATGAGAACGTCCCCTTTTGGTCGCGATCGGTCAACCGTGATGGCTGCCAAAGCCCAAAACCCCAAACCTTAGCACAGTCTACAGGTCGTATTTAATATGGGGGATTTCATTGTAACTTGGTAGGATGACTTTGTATCATGACTAGATGAGAACTTCCCCATTTGATCACGATCTGTCAACCGTGACGGCTGCCAAAGCCCAAAACTCGAAAACCTTTAGCACAGTCTACAGGTCGCATTTATGGAGGGATTTCATTGTAACTTGGTTGGATGCCTCCACATAATGTCTAGATGAGAATGTCCCCTTTTGGTCGGAATTGTCAACTGTGACGGCAACAGAGGTCGGCCGTCCGAAAACCTTTTGGTCGCGATCGGTCAACCGTGATGGCTGCCAAAGCCCAAAACTCGAAAACCTTTAGCACAGTCTACAGGTCGCATTTATGGAGGGATTTCATTGTAACTTGGTTGGATGCCTCCACATAATGTCTAGATGAGAATGTCCCCTTTTGGTCGGAATTGTCAACTGTGACGGCAACAGAGGTCGGCCGTCCGAAAACCTTTAGCACAGTTTACAGGTCGTATTTATGAAGGGATTTCATTGTAACTTGGTAGGATGACTCCAAATAATGTCTAGATGAGAAAGTCGCCTTTTGGTCGCGATCACTCAACCGTGACGGCTACACGAGCCCAAAACCCTGAAAACTTTTAGCACAGAATGCAAATCATATTTATGAAGGGATTTCATTGTAACTTGGTAGGATGACTCGGTATAATGTTTAGAAGAGGACATCTCCTTTTGGTTACGATCGGTCAAACATGATGGCTACACAGGCCCGAAACCCGAAAACCTTTAGCACAGTCTTCAGGCCGTATTTATGAACGGAATTCATTGTAACTTGATAGGATGACTTGTTTCGGAATATTTCACTTTAACTTGGTATCTTTGGTTGACAAACATTAACTGCGAGGGCCACATTAACCCACCCCTCAACTCTTTAGTACAGTCTACTCCTCAAATTATTTTTTTTTGAAAACATAACATACAGTGAACAGAAATTAACATATACTCAATTATTACAATTCTTGTCTTATTTCATAATCCTTTCATAAACATTGAACATTATCCTTTTCTATCCTTTTCATCAAACACAATACACAGTCAAGTTAAGCTACAGTGTCATTGATACTTTCATTTGCGATATGGTCTGTGGATGTATAGAAAGGTTTCATATTTTTTAAGTGTCATGTAATTAACCCATACGTCATCAAACACAACACACAGTCAAGTTAAGCTACAGTTTCATTGATACTTTCATTTGCGATATGGTCTGTAGATGTATAGAAAGGTTTCATATTTTTTAAGTGTCATGTAATTAATCCATAAGTCTTCAAATAATTTTACATAAATAACTACTGTATACAAGTATCCAACTGCAGAAACAGCGTTTCGTCATTATTAGTGGCTGCCAGTAGAGTTCTCAGGAAACAATTCACTTGGAGAAAACGTTTTTAGAGCAATATAAAAAGGGTAGTTTGTGGCTGTATGGGGACTTAAGGGGCAAAATGATTTGGGCAAAGTCTATGGTGTATGCAATTTAAAATCCTGAAACTAGACCCAGATACAGTGCAATCCATGTAATTGCATATCCTTTCATTGAATAACCCTGTTGATTGTATATAACAAACACCAAACCATTTACCATACCTTCAGTACAAATTTGATCTGTTAATTGCAAATATACTGAGTCAGAAAAAGAAAGTATAATAAACTTTGAGGAGTATTTTTTTTTAGCATTATCGACTTCAATCCCAAACAAATGATTGTAAATTCATATTTCGAGTCTAGCTGTATGAATTTGCATAATTTCATGTTCTTTCTGTTGCCAGTGTCACGTCAGGACGTCGCAGTTCAGACACGGGGTGAAATAAAAACTTCACATATACAGTCAATAGCGTGTATGTCCACCGTTTGCCTCTTGGATGGCAAGACATCGACGGCCCATGGACCTGATAAGTCTCTGGATGTCACCCTGTGGTACTGCGTTTCACTCCTGCCTTAGAACATTACGTAAATCGCTTAACGTCTGAAGATCATGAAGTCGTACCCGACAGTCCAATTGATCCCAAAGATGCTCGATTGGCGACAAATCTGGCGAAAGTGGGGCCAGGGGAAAAGTTTGATGCTCTGCTCCTGAAGAAAGTTACGACAAATGCGTGCCACGTGACATCGGGCATTGTCTTGCTGGAATAACTGCAATCCGACGTTAGCGTTGAAAAACACCATTAAGACTTTCCTCCCAAACCATTACACTGCCCCCGCCGAAACGGTCGCATTCCCACACTCAAGCATCAGAAAACTGTTCTCCTCGTCGGTGATGCACTCTTGCCCTACCATCAGCGCGCCATAGACAGAATCTTCACTCATCACTAGACAGAACTGTGCTCCAACGCCGCTGAGTCCAACGACGTACTAGTGTTGAAACAACTAGTCGACTAATCGATGTCGACTTTGCAAACTCCAATAATCGACGCTGACTTTTATAGTCGACTAGTCGGAATTCTTCTTTGACAAAAGGATTCAAGGTGACATTCGGAGCACAATACACATTTTTTTGGCCATTGTGATAAATAGGAGTGTAATGTAGCCCAAAGCATCACGAAAAGAGACCCCTGTGGTAAATGACGTCATCTAGATGAGAGAGCATCAGATGTCTTACTCTTTTATAGAACTGGTATGCATAACCCGGTTATGATTATTTTATATTTTAAGAAACGGGTAGACCGCAGGAATAGTATAATTATATTAATTTGATTTTACGAGATATCATACAATTCTGCTATCACAATGTAGTGACCAGTCCACTGATAGTGGACTGGTCACTACATTCTGATAGCAGAACAAAGAAGGCATACAATAGTCATTATCTTAAGGATGCACTCACATGTACAAATTTCTGTGATGGCGAGTGAATTATAACTATGTGCTAGTACTATACTAGGATTATTACGTCTGTAACCATAGGAACCGACTAGTCGACTTCTACTCGACTATGGGCTGTCGACTAGTCGACCCCTGAAATTTCATAATCGTTTCAACACAATAACGTACCCATTCCATTCTGTCGGTATGATGACGTTGGGTAAGGATTGGTCCGTGGTATGGACGCCTACTTCGGATGCCGTGCTCAGCGAGTCTGTTGCGGGCAGTTTGTGCACTGATTCTGTTGTTAGTTCTACCAGGAGTAATTGCTGATGTCCTCATCGCCGGAAGGAAGCGATCCTGCAAGTGAGACGTCCTGATGTGTCGGTCTTGTGCAGAGGTCGTAACTCTTGGTCGACCTGAACACGGTCTCTCGGCAGTAGATCTAGTAGTTCTATACCTTCTAAAGAGACGGTAAATAGTGGCCACAGTGACTCTGAACTCGACCGTGAGCTCATCTGGAGGAATCGTAGCCTCATGCATGACAATGGCACGCAAACCTCTGATTTTCAGTTAACCTTGGCATTTTTTAAAATGTCGGAAGACAAAAACTAGCGTGTTTTCTCAATAACCCAGGCTCTCTAGCACAACATAACACAAAGAAAATCGTCGGTCACCCATTCAATTTGACATTCTTGGGTATTATGTGCTATTTTGAAATCCGTAGCAAAATTGTTTACGGTTGGGTGGACAGAATGTCATTAAACTCTTTGCATAACATCTTGTCCACAAACATGCAACAGTAGAACTATTATATTTCATCCTTTATGCTTTTTTCAAATTTGTTAGCTTAACTTGACAAAGTCAAGATAAGCTATTGCCATCACGCGTGCGGAAGTCTGTTAGTCTGTGAGTCTGTTCACATTTTCCTTTAGCATGAGCTACACCCCGCAGTTCTTGTCTGATCGTCACGAAATGTCATATGCAGGTTTGGGGTCATGTCTAGATGAGAACGTCCCCTTTTGGTCACGATCGGTCAACCGGTATGGCTGCCCGAGCCCAAAACCCGAAAACCATTAGCACAGTCTACAGGTCGTATTTATGAAGGGATTTCATTGTAACTTGGTAGGATGCCTCTGTATAATGCCTAGATGAGAACGTCCCCTTTTGGGCATGATCTGTCAACCATGATGGCTGCCCAAGCCCGAAACCCAAAAACTTTTAGCACAGTCTGAAGGTCATGTTTAATATGGAGGGATTCCATTGTAACTTGGTAGGATGACTCCATATGATGTCTAGATGAGAATTTCCCCTCTGCCAACCGTGACGACTGCCCGAGCCCAGTTTCTTTTTCTGACTCTTTGTGTTATGTTGTGCCCGAGCCCAAAACCCGAAAACCTTTAGCACAGTCTACATGTCATATTTATGGTGGAATTTCATTGTAACTTCGTGGGTTGACTTCATATAATGTCTAGATGAGAAAGTATCCTTTTGGACGTGACCGGGCAACTGTGACGGCTACAGGGGCCCGAAATAATGTCTAGATGAGAACATCCCATTTTGATCGCGATCATTCAGCCTTGATGGGTGCAAAAGGTCATATTTATGGAAGGATTTCATTGTAACCTGTTAGGTTGACTCCATATAATGCCTAGATGATGACATCCCCTTTGGGTCGTGATTGGTCAACTGCGACAGCAACAGGTGCCCGAAGCCCGAAAACCTTGAGCACAGTTTACAGGTCATATTTATGAAGGGATTTTATTGTAACTTCGTAGGATCACTCCAGATGATGCCCAACTGAGATTGTCACCTTTGGTTGCGATCATTCACCCATGATGGCTGCCCGAGCCTGAAGCCCGAAAACCTTTAGCACAGTCTACATGTCATATTTATGACGGGATTTCATTGTAATTTGGTAGGTTGACTTCATATAATGTCTTGATGAGACCGCCCCTTTTTGGACACGATTGGGCAACAATGACAGCTACAGGGGCCCGAAAACCTTTAGAACAGTCTACAGGTCACAATTATGAAGGGATTTCATTGTAGCGTGGTAGGATGACTCCAAATGATGTCTAGATGAGAACATTCCCTTTTGGTCACGATCATTCGGCCTTTATGGCTGCCCGAACCCAAAGACCTTTAGCATAGTCTATAGGTCGTTTTTATGGAAGGATGCAAAAGGTCATATTTATGGAAGGATTTCATTGTAACCTGTTAGGTTGACTCCATATTATGCCTAGATGACGACATCCCCTTTGAGTCGTGCTTGGTCAACTGCGACAGCTACAGGTGCCCGAAGCCCGAAAGCCTTGAGCACAGTCTACAGATCATATTTATGAAGGGATCTCACTGTAACTTCGTAGGATCACTCCAGATGATGCCCAGCTGAGATTGCCCCCCTTGGTTGCGATCATTCACCCATGATAGCTGCCCGAGCCCGAAGCCCGAAAACCTTTAGCACAGTCTACAGGTCATATTTCTGACGGGATTTCATTGTAACTTGGTAAGTTGACTTCATATAATGTCTAGATGAGACCTACCCCTTTTGGACACGATTGGGCAACTGTGACAGCTACAGGGGCCTGAAGCCCGAAAACCTTTAGAACAGTCTACAGGTTATAATTATGAAGGGATTTCATTGTACCTTGGTAGGATGACTCCAAATAATGTCTAGATGAGAACGTCCCTTTTGGTCACGATCATTCAGCCTTAATGGCTGTCCGAGCCCAAAACCCCAAAACCTTTAGCATAGTCTATAGGTCATATTTATGGAAGGATTTCATTGTAACCTGTTAGTTTGACTCCATATAATGCCTAGATGATGACGTCCCCTTTTGGTCGTGATTGGTCAACTGTTACGGCTTCAGGGGCCCAAAGCCTAAAAACCTTAAGCACAGTCTACAGGTCATATTTATGAAGGGATTTCATTGTAACTTCGTAGGATCACTCCAGATGATACTCGGATGAGAATGTCCCCCCTTTTGTTGCGATCATTCAACCATGATGGCTGCCCGAGCCTAAAGCCCAAAAATCTTTAGCACAGTCTACAGGTCATATTTATGAAGGGATTTCATTGTAACTTGGTACGTTGACTTCATATAATGTCTAGATGAGAACGTCCCCTTTGGACGTAATTGGGAAACTGACAGCTACAGGGGCCCGAAACCTGAAAACCTTTAGCTCCATCTACAGGCCATATTTATGAAGGGATTTCAATTTAACTTGATAGGATGACTCGTTTTGGAATAATTTCACTGTAGCTTGGTAACTTTCGTTGATATACGTTAACTGTGAGGGCCACATACATTAAATGTGAGTGAGGTCACATTAACCAACCCCTCAGCTCTTTAGTACAGTGCACACCTCATATTATTTTTATCAAAAACATAGCATACAGGGAACAGAAATGAACATATTCCCAATTATCACAATTCTTGTCTTATTTCATAATCCTTTCATAAACATTGAACATTATCCTTTTCATCAAACACAACACACAAGTTAAGCTACAGTGTCATTGACACTTTCATTTTTGTTATACTTTTTTTCCAAGACATCTTTTTAACCCTTTACCTAACATGAAAAGCAGACGACACTTGCAAACAAAATTCTTGAATAACTAATTTTTTTCATTTTTTGTCTCAAAAACATAGGTTATGACCTCTCGTTGGAACGAGCTCGACGAGTTCGTTCCAACGAGGGGTCATAACCTATGTTTTTGAGACAAAAACTGAAAATATTTTGAAAATTAATTGGCGATTTTTGAGAATAGCGCTGGCCGGTTTTGGCCGTTACGTTGGGTAAAGGGTTAATTTTGTTACATCAGTTTGCAGTTTGTTGGACAGTGCTAACGCAGTTGGTCAACACTCAGAAACAACAACATGCCATTAAACATGCAACATTAGAACTATTATATTTCATCATTTATGCTATTTTTTCACTTTCTCTTTTGACTCAGTATATAATGAAGAACATAAGCAGCTGTATACAATTTAATATAGTAAATATATATACCCAAACGCCACCCCCCCCCCCCCCTCCCAATCTGCCTCCTGCACAGGCCTGAAAATAAACAGTCTGACATTTGCAGAATGAGGTCCCCAGAGGGTGAATTTGATGATGCTATCCCATACAGTGGGCCAATATATCCTCTGGGTACCTCTTTCTGTTTAGTTTTGAGACCCTGATTGAGATTGAGGTTCAGAGAGGATAAATTTAGTGAAATTCACCCTCTGGGGACCTCATGTTGCAGATGACAGTCTGCTTATTTTCTGGCTTGCTCCTACACTGTCTCATCTCTGGACATACACCTTTTCCATGTGCCGAATCAAAGGTACAGTATTCATTCATACCTAGGAGTCTGTGTGGCTCACATTATCCAGAAGGTACAGTAGTCATTCATACCTAGGAGTCTGTGTGGCTCCATTATCCAGACGGTACAGTATTCATTCATACCTAGGAGTCTGTGTGGCTCACATTATCCAGAAGGTACAGCATTCATTCATTCCTAGGAGTCTGTGTAGCTCACATTATCCAGAAGGTACAGTATTCATTCATACCTAGGAGTCTGTGTGGCTCACATTATCCAGAAGGTACAGTATTCATTCATACCTAGGAGTCTGTGTGGCTCACATTATCCAGAAGGTACAGTATTAATTCATACCTAGGAAATGGATTCTGTGTGGCTCAAATTATCCAGAAGGTACAGTATTGATTCATACCTAGGAGTCTGTGTGGCTCACATTATCCAGAAGGTACAGTGTTCATTCATACCTAGGAGATGCAATTTTGCGAGTCTGTGGGGCTCACATTATCCAGAAGCAGTCGTCACAGATTGCAGTGAATAGTAACAAACTTAGCCTTCAAAAACTAAAACTTTGGATAATAGGACTTCCTGTTTTAGCGATGATGCTACAGAGAATATTTATTTATTAGTGCTCATCATCAGGTCAGCATCAAGCAAATAACTTGTCCATTAGTTAAGATTTGATTTGATTCAAGATTCGATTCGATATTGATATCAGAGACAAGATTCGATCCGAGATTCGATTAAAAAAGATTGATTCGCAGATCCCTATCAATAAAATGCAACAAGGCAGAAACATCTGAAGAAATTGTCAAAAATAATATAGCACTCTACCAGGTACAGTACGTGGAGAGTGGATTGTAACTAAATCACCCGCGGAGTGGAGTTATCACCCAAACTATACTTTCAAATTTTGTACATGTCGATAAAAAACATGAGCAATGTTTCAGCCAATGGACCTCCGGGTTTACCCGGAGGTCCATTGGCTGAAACTTTGCTTGTGTTTGTTATCCTTTGCAATGAATTTGCAATTATTGCTTGGGTGGAATCTCCACTCTGTGGGTGATTTAGTGATAATACACTCTCCACGTACTGAATCTAGGCAAGCTGATATTATTAATCTCCAGATAAACTCATGATATGTGTGTTGTGATTTCAAAAAGAATCTCTTTCATGATCAGTTCATGATCAGGGCTCAATGAACCTAGACTAGTGGGTCGAGACTTCATAAATAATATATTGTGAAGACCGAATCATGAAAAGGAAAATAAAAGAGCATTTGGGATGAAACATTTCTTTTCATTTTTGACAGGTGAAATTCAAAAGTGTTGTGGGAAGGAAGCTGGACAAAGAATTCCAACAAATTTATTATGATACCCTCCTCCTCCCAGTCTGTCACATCAAAATTCCAACTAATTTACACATTACATCAAAATGATCTGTCAGTTTCTTTAATCATAGTGCTCTAAATTACTTATTTATTTATTTAGTTATTGGTGTTTAAGGTCACATACTTATGCACAATGGCTAATCGTGACCGTGACAGTTTTATGGGTGGAGGAAGCCGGAGTACCCAGAGAGAACCACTGAGCTTTGACGAGAAACTGTCAGCTCCTCAACATTCTAACTCTGTTCAAGCTCCGCTCAAGCAGGGTTACAGCGGTTGAAGACATGTGCACTATCGATGTGCAGTACGCCTTAGTACACATCGTCATCGTACCCCCATGTAGGCAACCGGGATAAAGTGCCTTGTCCAAGGACACAACGCGGGTCGTCCCAGAACTCGGGACCTCTAGCATAGAAGTCCAACAGTCTACCACTGAGCCACCGCGCTCCCCTCTAGCACAGAAGTCCAACAGTCTACCACTGAACCACCACGCTCCCCTCTAACATAGAAGTCCAACAGTCTACTACTCAACCACCGCGCTCCCTTCTGACATAGAAGTCCAACAGTCTACCACTGAGCCATCGTGCCCCCCTCTAGTATAGAAGTCCAACAGTCTACCACTGAGCCACCGTGCTCTCGTACTCTACATTAACTAGTTGATTGCTTAAAGCCACTATCAGGGTACCAGAGCAAAAGCCTAGGTTTTCCATTCTCATCTTTCATATATACTCAAACGCAAATAATATTTTGTTTATAATACTTTGTTATGTTACAAATTATTGGAGAGTGCCTATGGGCACTCTCCAATAATTTGTAATAAAACAAATTTTGAATAAAAAATTCAGACCACCAAAAATGATCTACCCATCAACCAGTTACTAATTCACTGACTTACCCATTTATTTTTAAGTGTCTTCTGACTATGGTCCAGAAACCTCATTGGCTGATTATATACGATATGGTTTGGGTGTTCGAGGTATTAAAATCATGTGTCATGAAGGAGGATGTGGAGTTTGTTCAGTGGCTGTCACCAAGTACAATTATCTAACAGACAAACAAGAAACACGCACCATCAAATCGGTAAGTTGGAAAGCTTTAATTTATGTGACACATAAGTACTGACACTGTATATTATAAAGATTTCACTCCACCCCTGGCTTTCTCTTCTCTCTTCCCCATTTAGTTTCATTCCAGGAATCAAAGTATAACGTTTTTATCTCTCTTACAACATACTGAGGGCATTTCCACTTCATTTCAGTGCATTGTGAGATAAAATGAGATATCTCTTTTTAATGCAATTTGAAAAACAATCATTTATTAATAAAATTGGTTCAAATGGCTTAATTTGGAAATAACCCTTTGCATATCCATGGAGTCATACTACAGATGCAAGATAAACACCAAAATACCTTATAGCAATGAGCAGACAATTCCTAATAATCAAATAATCTTCTGAAGTGAGAAACACGTCCTGCCTCTATGCAATCTCAACACAGACTCAAGAAAATAGTATGACACAATGGGCATGCAGAGGGTTGGGTACAAAACACAGATACAGAAATAGACGGAATATCCTCGTCTGGAATCAGGAACACAGTCAATGTAAATAAAGTCATTACACTATCTGTATCCTATTGTATTCATTATACTTATATATAACTGCATTCTTCGAATAAAATTCTGTTCTGTTCTGTAGTTTTGGGGGTGTTCTTGTTGTGATTTGGGGTGATTGATGGGTCCTTTTGGGTAATTGGGTATGCTCTTATACAAAGGAACACGTCTTATAGCACAGTGTGCTATTCTCAAAAGTAGGATTCTGGAGGAATCTGAACAAAATAAAGCAATTTTTGGTTGTTTTAGGTGATTTGGGGTGATTGGCAAGTCTATTTGGGTAATTAGAGTTACTCTGATACAATGGAATGCACCTTATAGTACTATGTGCTACACCTATAAGTAGTATTCTCCAGAGATGCTACCTGAAATACATACACAGAAACTGGGGATAAAGTGGGAAATCTGAGCCAATAAATAGTTGTCTGGTTGTTTGTGGTAATTCTAAGCAATCATTGGGGGGAATGCCTAAACCAGCAAAAGTATTCTTCTACAAAAGAATGCACCTTATTATTTGACAAAAGAGGATTATGGAGCAATCTATACCAAATAAACTGACTTTTTATTGTTTTGGGTGATTTGGGAAAATTGTCAAGTCTATTTGGGTAATTAGATTTACTCTTATTCAGTCGAACACCAAACCCTCCAAACATACCCGATCCTATTGTAGGCCTTTGGGTCATATAGCAAACATGTGCTACCATAGAAACCAAGATGGGACCCTCCAGTATCCGAATGGACGACGGAAACACGTGTCACCCTAACAACACACATGCACACTAAGACAACGTATCGCTCTAGTGATGATTCACAAGATGGCCACTTGGGCTACCATGACAATCAAACATGACATAACTTGGTCACATGACTATGATGTAACTTCCCCCACCAGCTCTTATTCTGGCTAAAAAGGCATTGGCCATGCTGGGCTTCAACTGCCTGAATTGGATACTACAGACTACCATTTATACTCCACATTGGTCATGCATGGCTTTAATGCCCAAATCGGATACTACAGACAACCATTTGTACTCCACATTGGTCATGTAGGGCTTCAGTGCCTGAATTGGATACTACAGACCACCATTTATACTCCGCATTGGTCATGCTGGGCTTCAACTGTCCGAATCGGATACTACAGACCACCATTTATACTCCGCATTGGTCATGCTGGGCTTCAACTGTCCGAATCGGATACTACAGACCACCATTTATACTCCGCATTGGTCATGCTGGGCTTCAGCTGTCCAAATCGGATACTACAGACCACCATTTGTATTCCACATTGGTCATGCTGGGCTTCAACTGTCCAAATCGGATACTGCAGACCACCATTTGTACTCCGCATTCGTCATGCTGGGCGTCAATGCCCGAATCGGATGCTACATACCACCATCTGTACTCCACATTGGCCATGCTGGGCTTCAATGCCTGAATTGGATACTACAGACCATCATTTATACTCCACATTGATCATGCTCGCTTCAACTGTCTGAATCGGATACTACAGACCACCATTTATACTTCACATTGGTTATGCTGTGTTTTAGCTGCCCAAATCGGATACTACAGACCACCATTTGTACTCCACATTGGTCATGCTGGTCTTCAGCTGTCCAAATAGAATACTACAGACCACCATTTATAGTCCACATTGGTCATGCTCGGCTTCAACTGACTGAATCAGATACTACAGACCACCATTTGTACACCACATTGGTCATGCTAGGCTCCCAGCTGCCCAAATTGGATACTACAGACCACCATTTATAGTCCACATTGGTCATGCTGGTCTTCAGCTGCCCAAATTGAATACTACAGACCACCATTTATACTCCACATTGGTTATGCTGGGCTTCAGCTACCAGAATTGGATACTACAGACCTCCATTTGTACTCCACATTGGCCATGCAGGGCTTCAACTGCCTGAATCAAATACTACAGACCACCATTTGTACTCCACATTGGTTATGCTAGGCTTCAACTGCCTGAACTGGATACTGGATTGGATACTACAGCCCACCATTTATATTACTAACTGTACATGTTTGTGATATAAGTTGAAGTATCAAATCTAGTAAGAAAATATATGATTACCAATGAGTATCAATATCTAAGACTCCAGATGAAATGTTTGGAAAAATATATTATTGGTTGAGGGGGGGGGGCGTCACTCTTTAACACCCACTTTCCATCACTCCTACTCTGTCTCTGGTTCCACCGCTTCACATCAATTAACAGAATGCTGAAAATGAGGCTCATGCACATGTAGTATACTACAAGTCATACTTTGATTATTTCCATAGTTGTATACAACAAAACATACCACAAGCCTTTTCAATACTTTGATTATTTCCATAGTTGTATACTACCAAAAACATACTACAAGCTATACTTCGCTTATTTCCATAGTTGTATACCATCAAAGCATACATGATGTCCTACTTTGATTATTTCCATAGTTGTATACCAACAAAGCATACTACAAGCCAAACTTTGATTATTTCCATAGTTGTGTACCAACAAAGCATACTGCAAGCCATACTTTGATTATTTCCATAGTTGTATACCAACAAAGCATACTACATGATTATGCATTAATTATTTCCACAGTTGTTTACCAACAAAGCATACTACAAGCCATACTTTAATTATTTCCACAGTTGTATACCAACAAAGCCTACTACAAGCCATACTTTGATTATTTCCATAGTTGTGTACCAACAAAGCCTACTACATGATTATGCATTAATTATTTCCACAGTTGTGTACCAACAAAGCATACTACAAGCCATACTTTGATTATTTCCATACCTGTTACCAACAAAGCATACTGCAAGCCATACTTTAATTTTTTCCATAGTTGTGTACCAACAAAGCATACTACAAGCCATACTTTGATTATTTCCATAGTTGTGTACCAACAAAGCATACTTTAATTATTTCCACAGTTGTGTACCAACAAAGTATACTACATGCCATACTTTGATTATTTCCATAGTTGTATACCAACAAAGCATACTACAAGCCATACTTTAATTATTTCCATAGGTGTATACCAACAAAGCATTCTGCGTGCCACACTTTGATTATTTCCATAGTTGTATACCAACAAAGCATACTACAAGTCATACTTTAATTATTTCCATAGGTGTATACCAACAAAGCATTCTGCGTGCCACACTTTGATTATTTCCATAGTTGTATACCAACAAAGCATACTACAAGTCATACTTTAATTATTTCCATAGGTGTATACCAACAAAGCATTCTGCGTGCCACAGTTTGATTATTTCCATAGTTGTGTACCAACAAAGCATACTACAAGTCATACTTTGATTATTTTCATAGTTGTATACCAACAAAGCATACTACAAGCCATACTTTAATTATTTCCATAGGTGTATACCAACAAAGCATTCTGCATGCCACACTTTGATTATTTCCATAGTTGTGTACCAACAAAGCATACTACAAGCCATACTTTAATTATTTCCATAGGTGTATACCAACAAAGCATTCTGCGTGCCACACTTTGATTATTTCCATAGTTGTGTACCAACAAAGCATACTACAAGTCATACTTTGATTATTTCCATAGTTGTACACCAACAAAGCATACTACAAGCCATACTTTAACTATTTCCATAGGTGTATACCAACAAAGCATTCTGCGTGCCACACTTTGATTATTTCCATAGTTGTGTACCAACAAAGCATACTACAAGTCATACTTTGATTATTTCCATAGGTGTATACCACCAAAGCATTCTGCATGCCACACTTTGATTATTTCCATAGTTGTATACCAACAAAGCATACTACAAGTCATACTTTAATTATTTCCATAGTTGTGTACCAACAAAGCATTCTGAATGCCACACTTTGATTATTTCCATAGTTGTATACCAACAAAGCATACTACAAGTCATACTTTAATTATTTCCATAGGTGTATACCAACAAAGCATTCTGCGTGCCACACTTTGATTATTTCCATAGTTGTGTACCAACAAAGCATACTACAAGTCATACTTTGATTATTTCCATAGTTGTATACCATCAAAGCATACTACAAGCCATACTTTGATTATTTCCATAGTTGTATACCAACAAAGCATATTACAAGCCATACTTTAATTATTTCCATAGGTGTATACCAACAAAGCATTCTGCATGCCACACTTTGATTATTTCCATAGTTGTGTACCAACAAAGCATACTACAAGCCATACTTTAATTATTTCCATAGGTGTATACCAACAAAGCATTCTGCGTGCCACACTTTGATTATTTCCATAGTTGTGTACCAACAAAGCATACTACAAGTCATACTTTGATTATTTCCATAGTTGTACACCAACAAAGCATACTACAAGCCATACTTTAATTATTTCCATAGGTGTATACCAACAAAGCATTCTGCGTGCCACACTTTGATTATTTCCATAGTTGTATACCAACAAAGCATACTACAAGTCATACTTTAATTATTTCCATAGGTGTATACCAACAAAGCATTCTGCATGCCACACTTTGATTATTTCCATAGTTGTGTACCAACAAAGCATACTACAAGTCATACTTTGATTATTTCCATAGTTGTACACCAACAAAGCATACTACAAGTCATACTTTAATTATTTCCATAGGTGTATACCAACAAAGCATTCTGCGTGCCACACTTTGATTATTTTCATAGTTGTATACCAACAAAGCATACTACAAGTCATACTTTAATTATTTCCATAGTTTTATACCATCAAAGCATACTACAAGCCATACTTTGATTATTTTCATAGTTGTATACCAAAAAAGTATACTATGCCATACTTTGATTATTTCCATAGTTGTATACCAACAAAGCATTCTACAAGCCATACTTTGATTATTTTCACAGTTGTGTACCAACAAAGCATGCAGCATGCCCTACTTTTGTTATTTTCTGAATTCTATACCAACAAAACATACTGCAAGCCATACTTTAATTATTTCCATACCTGTGTTACCAACAAAGCATTCACACACCATACTTTGATTATTTCTACAGTTGTGTGCCAACAAAGTATACTACATGCCATACTTTGATCATTTCCATAGTTGTATACCAGTATAGCTTACCAAGAAGTGGAAAGTTGTACTTTTCTGTAAACTGTCTAGTGCTCATTACAAAATTCACCATTCAAATTTTAATGTTTTCAATGTTTTGCTGGATTCCAGTTCAGAGATTGAATTGGTTAAGTTCTCAGTTGCATTATGGGAAAAATTTGCTGCTTGAAATTTTTGATTGAATTATATTAACAACCAAGACCTATGGTTTGGAAATGGTTGGTGTACATCAGGGCGGGCATCTGGGCAGGCGTTAAATTTTTAGCTTGTTTGTGCAATAACTTGATCAAATTTTCTCCGATTTGACTAATATTTGCCATACAGGTCTTTTGCAATAATATCTGAAGCGAGTTCAAAAACTGCGCCAGCCCGATTTTTTGTTACAGAGTTATGGGCCTTAATTGAATATTTTTTACAAATTCTGAACTTGTTACCATTATAACTTGAACAAAGGTTCCAGATTTGACAACCAGTATATGATTGATAACTGTGTTATGGACATGTAACACTCTCCGACTGTCACCATAACTTGACGCCTGTATCTCCGATGCGCTCATCTTGTGTTATCTTGATATCAGTGTACTGTTGGTTAAATCCTTGCGGATATTAACTTCAGATTTATGGTTCATTGTGTCAAATGTTGTCAACTGACAAATTTTTCTTAGAAAATGTAGAAATGGATAAAATGCTGTGTATTAGTAATGTAACCCTCTGAACTCGGGTGGTATCACTTTGATCTTAGCCAAAAGGCCGAGTTTAAGCGATTGGTGGTATCCTCCATGCCAGTTAGTTAAATAGCAGAAATTGGAAGAGTCCATATCCATTATTTGGGGGTAGAGTAATTAATATTTTCAACATGCAGCCTTCAGGCTACCACACACGTTCACTTAGTAATCATCCTATTTAATAAAATTATGACGTATCGTGTTGCTGGTCCGGAAAAGCGGCCTCTCGTGTTGAAAGAGCAGAACAGTGGAGCAGTTATGTGTAATTTTTGAGCAAATTTTTCTCATTCAATAATGAATTATATCCCACATGTGCAATACATTGTATTTATTAATTTATTTATTGGTGTTTAGGGTCACATACTTTTGCACAGTGGCTAATCGTGATATTTTTACGAGTGGAGGAAGCCGGAGTACCCGGAGAGAACTGCCGAGCATCGACGAGCAACTGTCAGCTCCTCAACACTCTAACTCTGTTCAAGTTTTGCTCAAGCAGGGTTACAGTGGTTGAAGACATGTGCACCATCGACGTGCAGTACGCCTTAGTACACGGCACCATCGTGCCCCCATGTAGGCAACCGGGATAAAGTGTCTTGCCCAAGGACACAACGCGGGTCGACCCAGATGGGGATCGGACTCGAGACCTCTAGCATAGAAGTCCAACAGTCACCCACTGAGCCACCAAGGGGCGGGAGCGGGAGTCATGGTCAAAGGGGGGGGGGGGGGGGTGGCTGCAGCACCATTTGTGGGTGGTTAAATACCCTCATCCCATGTCAGGGAACTGCCTCCTTTATTATGAGATGGTTAGGAAATACCCTAATCCCTTACCAGGGAGCACAAGCATGGGGAAATTCTGGCACCACCCAGGCCAAAAGCTAGGATCTCAAATGGTGGGGTGAGAGTTTAAAAGTTTTGACAGTATTCCTAGGTTGGGAGCATGGTAGCTCAGTAGGTAGAGATGCAGGCTGCAAGCTGCAAGGTCCTCAGTTTGAATCCCACCTGTGGCACGTTGTGTCCTTGTGCAAGACACTTCACCCCCATTGTCCAATGGGGGCATGGTGGTGCTGTGTACTTAGACGTACTGCACACCGATGGTGCACCTGTCTTCAACCAATGCTAACCCTGCTTGTGTGAAGTTGGTGTGTTGGGGAGTCTGACAGTTGGTTGCAGTTGCACATTGGTTCTCTCAGGGTACTCTGGCTTCCTCCACCATTAAAACTGTTTGACACAAGGTGACCCTGGCTGTCAAAAGTGTCATTAAACCCCAATAAATAAATAAATTCCTAGGTCATGGACTGTTGGTACGAAGTTGAAACCTAATTCAATATAGTTCTTTAAAACAATAATACTCTTTGCAACATTAATTTAATGAAAGTAATTCTTTAACCAGTAGAGTGGTAGAAGCCACTATCAGGGCTTTCAGAAAAATGAGGGTTCCAGAGCAAAAGCCAACATTTTCCTTGCCTATGTGTCATGTTCAGTCAAAAACCAATAATATTTTATTTATATAACTTTGTTTTATAACAAATTATTGGAGAGTGCCCGTGGGCACTCTCCAATATTTTGTAGTTGAATAAATTCTGGTGAACAAATTCAGACCACAAAAAAAAATTAATGTATCCCTCAACCAGTTAACTTAATGATACATACACATTTTCATGTACCTCTTTAGTCAACCCACGATATGAAAATGCATTATTTTAAATATTTTTAAATTTTTTTTTCAAAATAATTTGCACCAAAACCACCATATCATGTGCCCCCCCACCCTCAATGCAATGAGCTTGTCTCAGTGAATGGTGTCACATGATATGGTTTTGTTGTGACCCTCCATCTTCAGAATGAGCCTAAGAAGCTCGTTTCAGTTAGGGAGGGGTCACATGAAATGGTTTTGTTGATTTTTTTTTAAAAGTAACTTTTTGTCAACTGATCAATTTGTATATTATGCAGGTGGATGTGGGTGATTGTATATTATGCGGGTGGATGTGGGTGATTGTATATTATGCGGGTGGATGTGGGTGATTGTATATTTTGTGGCTGGATGTGGGTGATTGTATATTATGCGGGTGGATGTGGGTGATTCGTTGGATCAAGGGGTACATGACTACTCATTTGGAAAATACTCGTAACAAGCACTTTAATACAAAAAGTATTTGAAATGTAAGGATATTTTTCTGTAATGAAAATACTGATTTTGCCAAATGACCAACTTTTTTTTGGGAGAGGGGGGGACCTGTTTTGTTACAGGAAAGGGTAATAAAGGTCAGAGTTAGGCCCTTAAGGGCTAATAAAGAGATAATTTTCTGATTCAAATATTTTTGCAAATCATAGTCAACAAAACGCGTTATTCAGTATTTGTATAACATGAGAAATAATGGAGTTATTTTACCTCCAGTTTACACATCCACCTAGTACTTTGGTATGAAAAAAAGAGTCGATATAATTATGTCAACAGAAGAAAAGCTTACAATTTTATATTTGTCTCTATATATATCTTCTGTTTGTTCAGCATGGAGAGTGATATTGCCCCACACTGACTGTATATTTTTTTATTGTATTGATTTCTGCACACTAACAAAATAGATAAAAGGCCCGAGTTTGTATTACACATTAGAACTTTAATCAAATCATTCAACCCTTGAGCTTCCATGTCATCTAAATCTATAATGATTTATTTATTTATTTATTTATTTATTTATTTATTTATTTATTTATTTATTTATTGGGGTTGAACAAGACGTTTGTCAGCTATGGGTCACCTCATGTTGGACTGTTTTACAGGTGGAGGAATTAACCAGAGTGCGGCATCTAAATCTATATTTATTTATTTATTTATTTATTTATTTATTTATTTATTTATTTATTGGGGTTGAACAAGACGTTTGTCAGCTGTGGGTCATATCATGTTGGACCGTTTTACACGTGGAGGAATTAACCAGAGTACGGCACCCAATGAAAACCACCAAGTAGTGGCAAGCAACTGCCAGACTTCCCAATGGACTAACTCTGCACAAGCATGGTTAGTAATGGTTGGAGGTAAGTGCAGCATTGATGTGCAGTACACAGTGCCACCATGTCCTCACATGAGCAGTCAGGATTAAGTGCCTTGCCCAAAGGCACAACACAGTTACCCCTGCTGGGAATCAAACCATGGACCTCCTTTCAGTTTAGAGTTCTGTTCCATAACCACTGAGCCATTGTACTCCCTGTAACACAAATATATAAAGTAGGATTTAACCCTTTACCTAACACGGAAAGCAGACGACACTTGCAAACAACATTTTAGGATAAAATTTTTAGAACGAGAGGCCACAGGCCTTGAGTTTTATCCTTCCACGATGACATAAGTGCCATATCGATCAACCCATTCACACACGCAGTTCATTTTGTGTTTATTACATGCCTTCGCGTCTATAAAACAATTATTAGAAGGACACTCAACAATTCATTTGATAATTATCACCAAAAAGAACACATTTTGTCGCCAACCAAACTTGTGAGGGGAACCTGTGTTACTCTTTCGTCCTCTGAGTTCCAATGTGTTCTATGTGCCTACTGGCCTACTGGCAGCCTACTGGCACATAGAACACATTGGAACTCAGGGGACGACTTTTAGCTATCGCTAGGGATTGAAATTGTAATTGCGGTGCACAATTTGTAGAAAATTCCAGCGAAATTTTGCTTCTTTATAAAAAAGTCTGTCAACGATTTCCGTTACACACATGTGCGGAACACATTTTTATTTTCCGCAGGGTTTAGTGTTGCTGTAGGTAGGGATTTCATAGAACAGGCATGTAATAAAAAGAAGGATTTAACCCTTTACCTAACACGGAAAGTAGACGACACTTGCAAAAAAAATTCTTGAATAACCAATTTTTCTCATTTTTTGTCTCAAAAACATTGGTTATGACCCCTCATTGGAATGAGCTCGATGAGCTCGTTCCAATGAGGGGTCATAACCTATGTTTTTGAGACAAAAAATGAAAAAAATAATGAAAATTAATTTGCGATTTTTGAGAATAGCGCTGACCGGTTTTGGCCGTTACGTTGGGTAAAAGGTTAAACCATTGTTGATAATCTTACCTGCCTGATAATAGTGATGACTGATTATTACTTTCCAAAGTGTGATTTACTGAGATTTCCAGGTTTGATTATAAACGATAACTTCACAAGTGAATTATGTAATCAACAAATGGGTCATGTATCTGTTCCCACAAACGAAAGCGCTTTGCCGTGGGTGAAAAGGGGACTTCGTTGTTTTTTTAACCCTTTACCTAACATGAAAAGCAGACGACACTTGCAAAAAAAAATTCTTCAATAACTATTATTTTCATTTTTGGTCTCACAAACATAAGTTATGACCCCTCATTGGAATGAGCCCAACAAGCTCATTCCAATAAGGGGTCATAACCTAAGTTTTAGAGATAAAAAATGAAAAAATAATGAAAATTAATTGACGATTTTTTAGAATAGCGCTGATCGGTTTTGGCCATTACGTTAGGTAAAGGGTTAAATAATATAATTATCATTAATAATGAAAAGTAATAAACAGAGTAATCACTTGACTGGACTGGTGAGGGACTATGTTGTTAAACACTCGTGTGCATTTGTGCACTCGTGTTTGTACAACATCCCTCACCTCTCATGAATTATTTCACGTAACCAGTCCAGTCAAGCGATTACTCTCTTTTCAATAGAGATGGTCAAGATATTTGACTGAAAATAATAATAGTGATGGCATTTTCTCTCTATTCCTCACTGTCTAATAATAGTGATGACCGATTAATGGTAATGGTCAGTATGCAGTGGAACCCTGTTAATTGAATATCAACTTTGCCAATGGAAATTATTCAATTAACCAGGGATTCAATTAACAGGGCTTGTGTCACTTTCCTGTATTCTAGAGATAAACTTAGCATTTATTCTATTATATCTTGTTTGACAGAGCTTTACAAGCTCTGTCAAACAAGATATGATAGATTAAATGCCTGTATTGGATGTACTGAGGCCAAATAGGTCTATAAACAAAGGAAAACTGGGGGTAATCCAGGTAATTTCTTGACAGGTTACAAGATTTTTTTATTCAATTAACAGGAGTTTGCTCTATAACCTATATTCAATTAACAGGTCAGATTTGTACTGGACATATGATAAATGCTTTTGTGTTGGGAAATTAATATATTCAATTAACAGGGTTATTAAGTTAAGAGATATCTAATTAAGTGAGCTCCACTGTATTTGATTGAAAATAATAATAGTGATGACATTTTCCCTCTAATCCTCGCTACCAAATAATAGTGATTACTGGTTTTTTTATCTCAAAGTTAATAATGGTGTTGATACTAGGGCCCTGCAGCGAATTGTGGGTTTTCAGGGACCGATCAGGACTATTTAAAATACGCTCTAGCCTCGGAGCCTATTTTTTCAATTCATGCGCCAGATTTCAATTTACGGAGTCACACCGCTGTTTGTAACACACACTGCAAGTATGTAATAGCTCTCATCATTTTCATTTAGTACACTATAGCAAACATTAATCTTCACTGTGGTTTCTGATCAAGTCTTGGCTGCCTATTTAGGCAGCCAAGACTTGATCAGAAACCACAGTGAAGATTAATGCTTGGTAATTAAGACTTGAAGTATTAACTTAAGCGCTCTACAACAATGATAAATGATAATCATATATATAATACATGTAAGAGTGTCTCTCTCAATTATCCATCGAAAGAATATCAAAATATGATCTGAGGAGTTACGCGCCAACTGAGAAGCCTATTTCTGAGATTTAAGAGCCAGGTCCTGATGTTTCAAAACCAAATACGCACTGGCGCATGTCCAGGTCGGTCCCTGGGTTTTAGCTTGAATTGAATCTAGTCTCGAATCAACTTTGTGGTATCAAATCAAGCCGAATCGCGAATCAAGGACAGAATGCAATTACTGTCAGTCAGTATTAAACCATGGACCTTTCAATCTGAAGTTCAATGCTCTATTCATTGAGCATCCATTCACCCATCTGTAATGATTTATTTATTTATTGGGGTTTAACAACACTTTCGACAGACAGGGTCACCTCATGTCAGACAGTTTTACGGGTGGAGGAAGCCGGAGTGCCCAGAGAGAACCACCAAACAATGGCAAGTAACTCTCAGACACCCCAACGTAAAACTCCACACAAGCTGGGTTAGCATTGGTTAAAGACAACTGCATCATCAACATGCAGTACGCCTTAGTACACGATGCCACCATGCCCCCACGAGGGCAGTTGGGACTAAGTGTCTTGCCCAAGGACACAACACAGTTGCCACAGGTGGGATTCAAACCGAGGACCTCTCAGCTTGCAGCCTGTATCTCTACCTACTGAGCCACCGTATTCCCGTGCGTATAGTATATTAACACTTTGTCCAGCTGAAAATTATATCAAAATTTGTTATTTGAACTATTTTTTTTCAATAAAAGTCAACAACAACCACATCATGTGACCTCATTGGA
Organism: Pictodentalium vernedei; assembly: GCA_031216915.1. Classification (NCBI taxonomy): domain Eukaryota; kingdom Metazoa; phylum Mollusca; class Scaphopoda; order Dentaliida; family Dentaliidae; genus Pictodentalium; species Pictodentalium vernedei. The sequence goes on from CM062297.1 coordinate 9,566,259, forward strand.
ATGAGCTCATTCCATTGAGGGGTCACATGTGGTTTTCTGGAAATGTTTGAATATTTTCTTTTTCCCATTGCTAACTTTGTAAATTATGTGGCGAGCAGAATTCAGTTCTTTAAGTGAAGGGTTAATTCATTTTAAAACAATGTCATATCACCTCTTTTCCACTCAGGGTCATGATTTATTTTCTTGGAAGCCAAAATCAAAATGAAACTTTTTCTCTTTTATAAAAATAAAATAAGTGGCATATTTTAATTTTCTCAAGTACAGTGGTGCCCACTTAATTGGATATCTCTTAATGAATATAATTCTCAAACACAAAACCATTTACCATACCTTCAGTACAAATTTGATCTGTTAATTGCATATGGGTTGTAGAGTAAACTCCTGTTAATTGTATATAAATTTCTGTAATATATCGACAAAATTACTGTGACACGCACCAAATTCCTCTTATTTATCAACCTTTTTGACCTCACTACATCCAATACAGGCATTCATTCTATTATATCTTGTTTGACAGAGCTCTATGAGCTCTGTCAAATAAGATATAATAGAATAAATGCTCAGTTTACCTCCAGAACACAGGAAACTGACCAAATCCCTGTTAATTGTATATTCCTGTTAAATGAACAATTTTCACTGGCAAAATGGATATTCAATTAAGAGGATTCTACTGTAAAAGATAATTTCTCCTTATGAAGTTTTATCTGATTTTAGCTTTGATTGCCTTAAAGTCAGGGTGAGGTATACTTACAGCTTTTCATCCATCAGCTCTGTCGTAAAGATGGTGTTTGACTCTCTCCAAAACCATAGGCTCCTTTAACCCTTTCAACACCAGAGGGCGTTTTTCCGGTCCAGGAACACAATGTGTCATGATTTTATTAAGCAGGATGGCTACTAAGTGAACGTGTGAGGTAGAACAATTAATATTTTCAATGTGCAGCCTAAAGGCTGCACATTGAAAATATTAATTGCTCTACCCCCAAATAATGGATATGGACTCTTCAAATTTCTGCCATTCAATTGACATGGAAGATACCACCAGTGATGAAAGGGGGCAGAATATCAAATTTTATTATTTTCCTAAAATTTCAGCAAAACCATATCATGAGACCTCCTCATTGGAATGAGCTCAATAAGCTCGTTCAAATGAGGGTTCTCTTCATATGGTTTTGTTGAAATTTTAAAAAAAAATTTCAACGGTTTAATTTGTAAGTTATGTCCAATTCATTTGGTAAAGGGTTCAAATTTTCATGAGTGACGATTGTGGATTTTATGAGGATTAGTTTAAATTTTGTGAAAATCTACATGTATGTGCAGAACACCCCCCCCCCCCCCTCCCCCTCCCCACCTCCTCTGGGTGCAGTGGTGTGGAACAAATTGAAATCCTCCCATTTTTTAAATCTTATCATGAACCACTAAATGCAGTAACTAGATATTTGGTATTCAGTTTCTCTTTGAGGTGTAGAATGACATTTGATCAAAGGCAATTTGAGGGGCGATATTTGTCATTGCACTGGGAGGGGCAAGATTTTTTACTCCCATTTGAATTTTGAATTTATTTGGAACTCCAGGGCCATTTTAAATTAAATTTGGCATATAATATAAGTAGATGATGTGTGCTTGAGTGTCAGTGTGAAAAAAATAGCCTACTTACCCATGGGTACTCACATGGAAAAAAATAGCCTACTTACCCGTGGGTACCCACAAAATAGCCTACTTACCCGTGGGTACCCACAAAATAGACTACTTACTCATGGGTACTCTTGTGGAAAAAAATAGCCTACTTACCCATGGGTACTCACGTGGAAAAAAATAGCCTACTTACCCATGGGTACTCACGTGGAAAAAAATAGCCTACTTACCCATGGGTACACACGTGGAAAAAAATAGCCTACTTACCCGTGGGTACCCACAAAATAGCCTACTTGCCCGTGGGTACCCACAAAATAGCCTACCTACCCATGGGTACCCACAAAATAGCCAACTTACCCATGGGTACTCACATGGAAAAAAATAGCCTACTTACCCGTGGGTACCCACAAAATAGCCTACTTACCCGTGGGTACCCATAAAATAGCCTACCTACCCATGGATACCCACAAAATAGCCAACTTACCCATGGGTACTCACATGGAAAAAATAGCCTACATGTACTTACCCATGGGTACCCACAAAATAGCCTACTTACCCGTGGGTACCCACAAAATAGCCTACCTACCCATGGGTACCCACATGGAAGGAAAGAAGAATAAAATTTGAAGTATTCTCGATTTTGAACTGCACGGTACTTGTTTTTTAGATTAACTTGACAAAGTCAAGATAAGCTATTGCAATCATGCGTGCAGAAGTCTGTGAATCTGTTCACATTTTCTTTTAGCACAGTCTACACCCCGTAGTTCTTTTCCGATCATCACAAAATTGCATATGCCGGTTTAAGGTCATGTCTAGATGAGAACGCCCCCTTTTGGTCGTGATCGGTCAACCACGATGGTTGCCCGAGCCCCAAACACAAAAACCTTTAGCACAGTATACAGGTCGTATTTATGAAGGGATTTCATTGTAACTTGGTAGGATGCCTCTGTATAATATCTAGATGAGAACGCCCTCTTTTGGTCATGATCTGTCTACCGCGACGGCTGCCCAAGCCCGAAACCTAAAAACTTTTAGCATAGTCTACAGGTCATATTTAATATGGAGGGATTTCATTGTAACTTGGTAGGATGACTCCGTATGATGACTAGATGAGAACTTCCCACATGTGGTAGCAATCTGTCAACCGTGATGACTGCCTGAGCCCAAAACTCGAAAAACTTTAGCACAGTCTACAGGTCGTATTTATGGAGGGATTTCATTGTAACTTGGTAGGTTGAGTCCATATAATGTCTAGATGAGAACGTCCCCTTTTGGTCACGATTGGTTAACTGTGACGGCTACAGTGGCCCGAAACCCGAAAACCTTTAGCACAGTCTACAGATCATATTTATGAAGGGATTTCATTGTATCTTGGTAGGATGACTCCAGATAATGTCTAGATGTGAACGTCCCCTTTTGGTCATGATCATTCAGCCATGATGGTTGCCTGAGTCCAAAACCTTTAGTTCAGTCTACAGATCGTATTTATGGAGGGATTTCATTGTAACTTGGTAGGTTGACTCCATATAATGTCTAGATGATAACATCCCCTTTTGGTTGCGATCATTTAACCATGATGGCTGCCCGAGCCCAAAACTCCAAAAAATGTAGCACAGACTACAGGTCGTATTTATGAAGGGATTTCATTGTATGTTGGTAGGATGACTCGGTATAATGTCTAGTTGAGGTCATCCCCTTTTGGTTGCGATCTGTCAACCATGATGGCTACACAGGCCCAAAGCCTGAAAACCTTCAGCACAGTCTATAGGCCATATTTATGAAGGGATTTCATTGTAACTTGATAGGATGACTTGTTTAAATTTGGAATAATTTCACTGTAACTTGGTAACTTTCATTGACATACATTAACTGTGAGGGTCACATACATTAACTGTGAGAGCCACATTAACCCACCCCTCAATTTTTTAGTACAGTCTACACCTCATATTATTTTTATTGAAAATATAGCATACAGGGAACAGTTATTAACATATTCCCAATTATCACAATTCTTGTCTTATTTCATAATCCTTTCATAAACATTGAACAGTATCCTTTTCATCAAATACAGCACACAGACAAGTTAAGCTACAGTATCATTGACACTTTCATTATATTTTGTCTGGAGTATTATTTGGAGGAGTATAAATCAACTGGTCACAAAAATCCTCACAAGATTTTGAGGGTTTAAAATGCATGTGAGAATCAGAATGAGTTCTGATAAATAATTCTTGTAAGTAAAACTATGAGAATCAACTTTTATTGTTATAGAATGTTCATTTGATTGTTGTTGTGGATTCTGAAAATGTCCCTAAAGGCCTGAGGAATTATATTTATTTTTTTTTGTCAATAAATCCAAACCCAAACAAATTGATTTCCTCTGAAATGGCTGTTATTAACCCTTTACCCAACGTAACGGCCCAAACCGGCCAGCGCTATTCCAAAAATCGACAATTAATTTTCATTATTTTTCATTTTTTTGTCTCAAAAACATAGGTTATGACTCCTCATTGGAACAAGCTCGTTGAGCTCATTCCAAAGAGGGGTCACATAATATGGTTTTGTTGAAATTTTTTGATAAAAATTAAAAAATGATATTTAAAATAATAAATTTTGAAATCGTCTGCGTTGGGTAAAGGGTTAAAGAATTGTATAGTTTGAAATATTGTGATTTTCAGTGAATTTTGCTGTTTTCTGCAGTCATTTTCTCCAAAACCAAAAGTACATAGCTCAATGTGCTTTCTATACAATAGAGTCTGCATTTCCACATTAAAAATTTGTCCTACAAATTACAATTCTCTAGTTTCTATAGTTGTGTATCAGTATAGCAGGGGGCGCGGTGGCTCAGTTGGTAGAGGTGCAGGCTGCAAGCCGAGAGGTCCTCGGTTCGAATCCCACCTGCGGCAACCACGTGGTGTCCTTGGGCAAGACACTTCACCCCGATTGCCTACATGGGGGCACGATGACGCTGTGTACTGAGGCGTACTGCACGTCGATGGTGCGCATGTCTTCAACCAATCTAACCCTGCCTGTGCTGTGGTGCAGAGTTCAGAGTTACGATGTTGGAGATCTGACAGCTGCTCGTCGTTGCTCGGTGGTTCTCTCCGGGTACTCCGGCTTCCTCCACCCGTAAAACTGTCACGGTCACGATTAGCCATTGTGCATAAGTATGTGACCTTAAACACCAATAAATAAATAAATATATCAGTATAGCATCCTGCATTCCATACTTTAATTATTTCTATAGTTGTATACCAGTATAGCATGCTGCATTCCATACTTTAATTATTTCTATAGTTGTATACCAGTATAGCATCCTGCATTCCATTCTTTAATTATTTCTATAGTTGTATACCAGTATAGCATCCTGCATTCCATACTTTAATTATTTCTATAGTTGTATACCAGTATAGCATGCTGCATTCCATACTTTAATTATTTCTATAGTTGTATACCAGTATAGCATCCTGCATTCCATTCTTTAATTATTTCTATAGTTGTATACCAGTATAGCATGCTGCATTCCATACTTTAATTATTTCTATAGTTGTATACCAGTATAGCATCCTGCATTCCATTCTTTAATTATTTCTATAGTTGTATACCAGTATAGCATCCTGCATTCCATACTTTAATTATTTCTATAGTTGTATACCAGTATAGCATGCTGCATTCCATACTTTAATTATTTCTATAGTTGTATACCAGTATAGCATCCTGCATTCCATACTTTAATTATTTCTATAGTTGTATACCAGTATAGCATGCTGCATTCCATACTTTAATTATTTCTATAGTTGTATACCAGTATAGCATCCTGCATTCCATACTTTAATTATTTCTATAGTTGTATACCAGTATAGCATCCTGCATTCCATACTTTAATTATTTCTATAGTTGTATACCAGTATAGCATCCTGCATTCCATACTTTAATTATTTCTATAGTTGTATACCAGTATAGCATCCTGCATTCCATACTTTAATTGTTTCTATAGTTGTATACCAGTATAGCATCCTGCATTCCATACTTTAATTATTTCTATAGTTGTATACCAGTATAGCATCCTGCATTCCATACTTTAATTATTTCTATAGTTGTATACCAGTATAGCATGCTGCATTCCATACTTTAATTATTTCTATAGTTGTATACCAGTATAGCATCCTGCATTCCATACATTAATTATTTCTATAGTTGTATACCAGTATAGCATCCTGCATTCCATACTTTAATTATTTCTATAGTTGTATACCAGTATAGCATGCTGCATTCCATACTTTAATTATTTCTATAGTTGTATACCAGTATAGCATCCTGCATTCCATACTTTAATTATTTCTATAGTTGTATACCAGTATAGCATGCTGCATTCCATACTTTAATTATTTCTATAGTTGTATACCAGTATAGCATCCTGCATTCCATACTTTAATTATTTCTATAGTTGTATACCAGTATAGCATCCTGCATTCCATACTTTAATTATTTCTATAGTTGTATACCAGTATAGCATCCTGCATTCCATACTTTAATTATTTCTATAGTTGTATACCAGTATAGCATCCTGCATTCCATACTTTAATTGTTTCTATAGTTGTATACCAGTATAGCATCCTGCATTCCATACTTTAATTATTTCTATAGTTGTATACCAGTATAGCATCCTCCATTCCATACTTTAATTATTTCTATAGTTGTATACCAGAATAGCATGCCGCATTCCATACTTTAATTATTTCTATAGTTGTATACCAGTATAGCATGCTACATTCCATTATTTAATTATTTCTATAGTTGTATACCAGTATAGCATCCTGCATTCCATACTTTAATTATTTCTATAGTTGTGTACCAGTATAGCATCCTGCATTCCATTCTTTAATTATTTCTATAGCTGTATACCAGTATAGCATCCTGCATTCCATTCTTTAATTATTTCTATAGTTGTATACCAGTATAGCATCCTGCATTCCATTCTTTAATTATTTCTATAGTTGTATACCAGTATAGCCTTCTGCGTTCCATACTTTAATTATTCCTATAGTTGTATACCAGTATAGCATGCTGCATTCCATTCTTTAATTATTTCTATAGTTGTATACCAGTATAGCATGCTGCATTCCTTACTTTAATTATTTCTATAGTTGTATACCAGTATAGCATGCTATGTTCCATTCTTTAATTATTTCTATAGTTGTATACCAGTATAGCATGCTACATTCCATTCTTTAATCATTTCTATAGTTGTATACCAGTATAGCATGCTGCATTCCATTCTTTAATTATTTCTATAGTCGTATACCAGTATAGCATCTTGCATTCCATACTTTAATTATTTCTATAGTTGTATACCAGTATAGCATCTTGCATTCCATTCTTTAAGTATTTCTATAGTTGTATACCAGTAAAGTATCCTGCATTCCATTCTTTAATTATTTCTGTAGTTGTATACCAGTATAGCATGCTGCATTCCATTCTTTAATTATTTCTATAGTTGTATACCAGTAAGCATGCTGCATTCCTTACCTTAATTATTTCTATAGTTGTATACCAGTATAGCATGCTACATTCCATTCTTTAATTATTTCTATAGTTGTATACCAGTATAGCATGCTGCATTCCATTCTTTAATTATTTCTATAGTTGTATACCAGTATAGCATCCTGCATTCCATACTTTAATTATTTCTATAGTTGTATACCAGTATAGCATGCTGCATTCCATTCTTTAATTATTTCTATAGTTGTATACCAGTATAGCATGCTACATTCCATACTTTAATTATTTCTATAGTTGTGTTCCAGTATAGCATCCTGCATACCATACTTTAATTATTTCTATATTTGTATACCAGTACAGCATGCTGCATTCCATACTTTAATTATTTCTATAGTTGTATACCAGTATAGCATGCTGCGTTCCATACTTTAATTATTTCTATAGCTGTATACCAGTATAGCATCCTGCATTCCATACTTTAATTATTTCTATAGTTGTATACCAGTATAGCATGCTGCATTCCATTCTTTAATTATTTCTATAGTTGTATACCAGTATAGCATGCTACATTCCATACTTTAATTATTTCTATAGTTGTGTTCCAGTATAGCATCCTGCATTCCATACTTTAATTATTTCGATATTTGTATACCAGTACAGCATGCTGCATTCCATACTTTAATTATTTCTATAGTTGTATACCAGTATAGCATGCTGCGTTCCATACTTTAATTATTTCTATAGTTGTATACCAGTATAGCATCCTGCATTCCACACTTTAATTATTTCTGTAGTTGTGTACCAGTATAGCATCTTGCATTCCATTCTTTAATTATTTCTATAGTTGTATACCAGTATAGCATGCTGCATTCCATTCTTTAATTATTTCTATAGTTGTATACCAGTATAGCATTCTGCATTCCATACTTTAATTATTTCTATAGTTGTATACCAGTATAGCCTTCTGCGTTCCATACTTTAATTATTCCTATAGTTGTATACCAGTATAGCATGCTGCATTCCATTCTTTAATTATTTCTATAGTTGTATACCAGTATAGCATGCTGCATTCCTTACTTTAATTATTTCTATAGTTGTATACCAGTATAGCATCCTGCATTCCATACTTTAATTATTTCTATAGTTGTATACCAGTATAGCATGCTGCATCCATACTTTAATTATTTCTATAGTTGTATACCAGTATAGCATCCTGCATTCCATACTTTAATTATTTCTATAGTTGTATACCAGTATAGCATGCTGCATTCCATACTTTAATTATTTCTATAGTTGTATACCAGTATAGCATCCTGCATTCCATACTTTAATTATTTCTATAGTTGTATACCAGTATAGAATCCTGCATTCCATACTTTAATTATTTCTATAGTTGTATACCAGTATAGCATGCTACATTCCATTCTTTAATTATTTCTATAGTTGTATACCAGTATAGCATGCTACATTCCATTCTTTAATTATCTCTATAGTTGTATACCAGTATAGCATGCTGCATTCCATTCCTTAATTATTAGCTCACCTGACTGAAAGTCAGGGTGAGCTTTTCTGATCACTTTTCGTCCGTCGTCCGGCGTCCGTCGTCCGTCGTCCGTCGTCCGGTGTGAAGGTGGTGTTTGGGTCTTTTTCTTCCAAACCACTGGCCGCATGTTAATGAAATTTCATGTGAGTAGGGGTTATATAGCGGCATTTTGATTTTTGGGCAAATTAGGTTTCGGCTCATATTGAGCAGAGGGGTGGGGCAAAAATGCTCCAATTCTTAAAAAATCTTCTTCTCAAGAACCAGCAATAGCAGAGACTTGATATTTGGTATGCAGCTTCCTTTTGAGGTGTAGACTCAAGTTTGTTCAAGAGAAGTTTGTAGGTCTATACTTGGCGATGTTATGGGAGGAGCAAAAATTTTGGCCCCACCCCAAATTTCTATTTTTTAAACCGAGAGGCCAATTTGAACCAAATTTTATGTGAGGGCTTATTGGGTCATAAGTACCTAATTTATGCAGAAATTTTTTTTCCTGTAGCCCCGTGGGAACCACAGGAGCTAAAAATAGAAAAAAATTAAAACGCCTATATCTCAAAAACTGCACGGCAGTGAGAATTTTTATTTGGTGTGATGCTTTCTTGGGACCAACAGAAAGGATTGGTAAAAAAAAATTGCTATCGGTTTTATCATAGGGTACTTTTTCGGGACTCTGAAAAAGTGCTGAGTCAGTATTTTTTAACACAGTAGGCAATGGGAAAAAAATAAAGAATTGTTTTCTTCCAAACCACTGCTCTAAAAGCTTTCATATTTTACATATAACATCTTTGGAACATTGATTCACATATTTGTAGAAATCAAATTCCTCGGTCCATATTTGGGTTCCCTATGGGAACCCAAATGTTCAAATTAGTGCAATATGAGGGATATATTTTAAAAATCTTCTTCTTCGGATCCACAAATCAGAATCTTTTGATATTTGCTATGCATCATCCTTAGGGGGGTGAGATTGATGTTTGTTCAAGCCAAGTCCCTGAGTTCATATTTGGACTCCCTTTGGGAACCCAAATTGTAACTTAGTGCAATACGAGGTATATTCTTTTAAAATCTTCTTCTTCGCATCCACCGGTCAGAATCTTTTGATATTTGGTATACAGTATGCTTAGGGAGGTGAGATTCAAGTTTGTTCAAGTCAAGTCCTTCGGCTCATATTTGGTCTCCCTGTGGGAGCCCAAATTATAACTTAGTTCAATATGAGGAATATTCTTTAAAAAAAATTTTTTTTTCAGATCCACCAGTCAAAATGTTTTGATATTTGATGTACAGCATTCTTAGGGGCTGAGAGTGAAGTTTGGTAAAGCCAAGTACCTGGGTTCATATTTGGGCTCACTGTGGGAGCCCAAATTATACCAAAATTTTTATTTTCCAAACCAAAAAGTCGATTTGAACCAAATTTGATATGAGGGCTTATTGGGTCATAAGTACCTAATTTATGCCGAAAATTGTTTTCCTGTCCCCCACGGGAACTGCAGGAGCTAAAAAATTTTTTTCTTTTTAAATGCCCATATCTCCAGAACTACATGGCACTGAGAATTTTTATATGGTGTGAAGCTTCCTTAGGACCGGAAGAAAAAAATGGTAAAAATTTTATCATAAGGTTCTTTTCTAGGACTAAAAGTGCCGAGTCATCATTTTTTAACAGTGTAGCTAATGGGAATAACGTTGAAGAATCTTCTTCTCCCAAAACACTGCTTCAGAAGCTTTTATTTTTGGGCTCCCTATGGGAGCCCATGTATAACTTAGTTCAGTATGAGAAATATTCTTAAAAAATCTTTTTTTTCTGTTACTCCTGTCAGAATCTTTTGATATTTGATTTTTGATTTTCTTAGAAGTGGCAAATTGAAGTTTGTTCAAGTTCTGCTTTATTGATAAAATTGGGCCCAGTAGTAACCAATTCCTGCATTGAAAGCCCTGTAAAGTGGGCAGTGATAGGCATAAACGATTGACCAAACTTGATATTATAATTACGCCTCTGTAAGATGTAGCCTTAGATGCTGAAAGTGACCTTAAATTCCAATAAATAAATAGATAAATTATTGAGTACCCAATATGGGGATCTAACATATGAACACTCTGGGTTACTAAGTAGAGAAAACACTTTTATGTTGAAAAACTGATAATAACCACAAGGCAGAATCCCTTGCTATTTTGGTGATATGACTCGGCCAGTATCAGGTGAGCGCCCTCAGGCCCCGTGGGGCCTCTTGTTTTTATAGTCGTATACCAGTATAGCATCTTGCATTCCATACTTTAATTATTTCTATAGTTGTATACCAGTATAGCATCTTGCATTCCATTCTTTAATTATTTCTATAGTTGTATACCAGTATAGCATGTTACATTCCATTCTTTAATTATTTCTATAGATGTATACCAGTATAGCATGCTGCATTCCATTCTTTAATTATTTCTATAGTTGTATACCAGTAAGCATGCTGCATTCCTTACCTTAATTATTTCTATAGTTGTATACCAGTATAGCATGCTACATTCCATTCTTTAATTATTTCTATAGTTGTATACCAGTATAGCATGCTGCATTCCATTCTTTAATTATTTCTATAGTTGTATACCAGTATAGCATCTTGCATTCCATACTTTAATTATTTCTATAGTTGTATACCAGTATAGCATGCTACATTCCATTCTTTAATTATTTCTATAGTTGTATACCAGTATAGCATGCTGCATTCCATTCTTTAATTATTTCTATAGTTGTATACCAGTATAGCATCTTGCATTCCATTCTTTAATTATTTCTATAGTTGTATACCAGTATAGCATGCTGCATTCCATTCTTTAATTATTTCTATAGTTGTATACCAGTATAGCATCTTGCATTCCATTCTTTAATTATTTCTATAGTTGTATACCAGTATAGCATGTTACATTCCATTCTTTAATTATTTCTATAGATGTATACCAGTATAGCATGCTGCATTCCATTCTTTAATTATTTCTATAGTTGTATACCAGTAAGCATGCTGCATTCCTTACCTTAATTATTTCTATAGTTGTATACCAGTATAGCATGCTACATTCCATACTTTAATTATTTCTATAGTTGTATACCAGTATAGCATGCTACATTCCATACTTTAATTATTTCTATAGCTGTATACCAGTATAGCATGCTACATTCCATTCCTCAATTATTTCTATAGTTGTATACCAGTACAGCATCTTGCATTCCATACTTTAATTATTTCTATAGTTGTATACCAGTATAGCATCTTGCATTCCATACTTTAATTATTTCTATAGTTGTATACCAGTATAGCATCTTGCATTCCATACTTTAATTATTTCTATAGTTGTATACCAGTATAGCATCTTGCATTCCATTCTTTAATTATTTCTATAGGTGTATACCAGTATAGCATGCTGCATTCCATTCTTTAATTATTTCTATAGTTGTATACCAGTATAGCATGCTACATTCCATACTTTAATTATTTCTATAGTTGTATACCAGTATAGCATCTTGAATTCTATTCTTTAATTATTTCTATAGTTGTATACCAGTATAGCATGCTGCATTCCATACTTTAATTATTTGTATGGCTGTATACCAGTATAGCATCCTGCATTCCATACTTTAATTATTTCTATAGTTGTATACCAGTATAGCATGCTGCATTCCATACTTTAATTATTTCTATAGTTGTATACCAGTATAGCATCCTGCATTCCATACTTTAATTATTTCTATAGTTGTATACCAGTATAGAATTCTGCATTCCATACTTTAATTATTTCCATAGCTGTATACCAGTATAGCATGCTGCATTCCATTCTATAATTATTTCTATAGTTGTATACCAGTATAGCATGCTGCATTCCATACTTTAATTATTTCTATAGTTGTATACCAGTATAGCATGCTACATTCCATTCTTCAATTATTTCTATAGTTGTATACCAGTATAGCATGCTGCATTCCATACTTTAATTATTTCTATAGTTGTATACCAGTGTAGCATCCTGCATTCCATACTTTAATTATTTGTATAGTTGTATACCAGTATAGCATCTTGAATTCTATTCTTTAATTATTTCTATAGTTGTATACCAGTATAGCATGCTACATTCCATACTTTAATTATTTCTATAGTTGTATACCAGTATAGCATCTTGAATTCTATTCTTTAATTATTTCTATAGTTGTATACCAGTATAGCATCTTGCATTCCATACTTTAATTATTTCTATAGTTGTATACCAGTATAGCATCTTGCATTCCATTCTTTAATTATTTCTATAGTTGTATACCTGTATAGCATGCTGCATTCCATACTTTAATTATTTCTATAGTTGTATACCAGTATAGCATGCTACATTCCATTCTTCAATTATTTCTATAGTTGTATACCAGTACAGCATCTTGCATTCCATTCTTTAATTATTTCTATAGTTGTATACCAGTATAGCATGCTGCATTCCATTCTTTAATTATTTCTATAGTTGTATACCAGTATAGCATCTTGCATTCCATACTTTAATTATTTCTATAGTTGTATACCAGTATAGCATGCTACATTCCATTCTTCAATTATTTCTATAGTTGTATACCAGTATAGCATCTTGCATTCCATTCTTTAATTATTTCTATAGTTGTATACCAGTATAGCATGCTACATTCCATTCTTTAATTATTTCTATAGTTGTATACCAGGATAGCATGCTGCATTCCATTCTTTAATTATTTCTATAGTTGTATACCAGTATAGCATGCTACATTCCATACTTTAATTATTTCTATAGTTGTGTTCCAGTATAGCATCCTGCATTCCATACTTTAATTATTTCTATAGTTGTATACCAGTATAGCATGCTGCATTCCATACTTTAATTATTTCTATAGTTGTATACCAGTGTAGCATCCTGCATTCCATACTTTAATTATTTGTATAGTTGTATACCAGTATAGCATCCTGCATTCCATACTTTAATTATTTCTATAGTTGTATACCAGTATAGAATGCTGCATTCCATACTTTAATTATTTCTATAGTTGTATACCAGTATAGCATGCTGCATTCCATTCTCTAATTATTTCTATAGTTGTATACCAGTATAGCATGCTACATTCCATACTTTAATTATTTCTATAGTTGTGTTCCAGTATAGCATCCTGCATTCCATACTTTAATTATTTCTATAGCTGTATACCAGTATAGCATGCTGCATTCCATACTTTAATTATTTCTATAGTTGTATACCAGTATAGCATCCTGCATTCCATACTTTAATTATTTGTATAGTTGTATACCAGTATAGCATCCTGCATTCCATACTTTAATTATTTCTATAGTTGTATACCAGTATAGCATGCTGCATTCCATACTTTAATTGTTTCTATAGTTGTATACCAGTATAGCATCCTGCATTCCATACTTTAATTATTTCTATAGTTGTATACCAGTATAGCATGCTGCATTCCATACTTTAATTATTTCTATAGTTGTATACCAGTATAGCATCCTGCATTCCATACTTTAATTATTTCTATAGTTGTATACCAGTATAGAATCCTGCATTCCATACTTTAATTATTTCTATAGTTGTATACCAGTATAGCATGCTGCATTCCATACTTTAATTATTTCTATAGTTGTATACCAGTATAGCATGCTACATTCCATACTTTAATTATTTCTATAGTTGTATACCAGTATAGCATGCTACATTCCATTCTTTAATTATCTCTATAGTTGTATACCAGTATAGCATGCTGCATTCCATTCTTTAATTATTTTTATAGTCGTATACCAGTATAGCATCTTGCATTCCATACTTTAATTATTTCTATAGTTGTATACCAGTATAGCATCTTGCATTCCATTCTTTAATTATTTCTATAGTTGTATACCAGTATAGCATGTTACATTCCATTCTTTAATTATTTCTATAGATGTATACCAGTATAGCATGCTGCATTCCATTCTTTAATTATTTCTATAGTTGTATACCAGTATAGCATGCTACATTCCATTCTTTAATTATTTCTATAGTTGTATACCAGTATAGCATGCTGCATTCCATTCTTTAATTATTTCTATAGTTGTATACCAGTATAGCATCTTGCATTCCATACTTTAATTATTTCTAAAGTTGTATACCAGTATAGCATGCTGCATTCCATTCTTTAATTATTTCTATAGTTGTATACCAGTATAGCATCTTGCATTCCATACTTTAATTATTTCTATAGTTGTATACCAGTATAGCATGCTGCATTCCATTCTTTAATTATTTCTATAGTTGTATACCAGTATAGCATGCTGCATTCCATTCTTTAATTATTTCTATAGTTGTGTTCCAGTATAGCATCCTGCATTCCATTCTTTAATTATTTCTATAGTTGTATACCAGTATAGCATGCTGCATTCCATACTTTAATTGTTTCTATAGTTGTATACCAGTATAGCATGCTACATTCCATACTTTAATTATTTCTATAGTTGTATACCAGTATAGCATGCTGCATTCCATACTTTAATTATTTCTATAGTTGTATACCAGTATAGCATGCTACATTCCATTCTTTAATTATCTCTATAGTTGTATACCAGTATAGCATGCTGCATTCCATTCTTTAATTATTTTTATAGTCGTATACCAGTATAGCATCTTGCATTCCATACTTTAATTATTTCTATAGTTGTATACCAGTATAGCATCTTGCATTCCATTCTTTAATTATTTCTATAGTTGTATACCAGTATAGCATGTTACATTCCATTCTTTAATTATTTCTATAGATGTATACCAGTATAGCATGCTGCATTCCATTCTTTAATTATTTCTATAGTTGTATACCAGTAAGCATGCTGCAGTCCTTACCTTAATTATTTCTATAGTTGTATACCAGTATAGCATGCTACATTCCATACTTTAATTATTTCTATAGTTGTATACCAGTATAGCATCCTGCATTCCATACTTTAATTATTTCTATAGTTGTATACCAGTATAGAATCCTGCATTCCATACTTTAATTATTTCTATAGTTGTATACCAGTATAGCATGCTACATTCCATTCTATAATTATTTCTATAGTTGTATACCAGTATAGCATGCTACATTCCATACTTTAATTATTTCTATAGTTGTATACCAGTATAGCATGCTGCATTCCATACTTTAATTATTTCTATAGTTGTATACCAGTATAGCATGCTACATTCCATTCTTTAATTATTTCTATAGTTGTATACCAGTATAGCATGCTACATTCCATACTTTAATTATTTCTATAGTTGTGTTCCAGTATAGCATCCTGCATTCCATACTTTAATTATTTCTATAGTTGTATACCAGTATAGCATCTTGCATTCCATTCTTTAATTATTTCTATAGGTGTATACCAGTATAGCATGCTACATTCCATACTTTAATTATTTCTATAGTTGTGTTCCAGTATAGCATCCTGTATTCCATACTTTAATTATTTCTATAGTTGTATACCAGTATAGCATGCTGCATTCCATACTTTAATTATTTCTATAGTTGTATACCAGTATAGCATCCTGCATTCCATACTTTAATTATTTCTATAGTTGTATACCAGTATAGAATTCTGAATTCCATACTTTAATTATTTCTATAGCTGTATACCAGTATAGCATGCTGCATTCCATTCTATAATTATTTCTATAGTTGTATACCAGTATAGCATGCTGCATTCCATACTTTAATTATTTCTATAGTTGTATACCAGTATAGCATGCTACATTCCATTCTTCAATTATTTCTATAGTTGTATACCAGTACAGCATCTTGCATTCCATTCTTTAATTATTTCTAAATTTGTATACCAGTATAGCATGCTGCATTCCATTCTTTAATTATTTCTATAGTTGTATACCAGTATAGCATCTTGCATTCCATACTTTAATTATTTCTATAGTTGTATACCAGTATAGCATGCTACACTCCATTCTTCAATTATTTCTATAGTTGTATACCAGTATAGCATCTTGCATTCCATTCTTTAATTATTTCTATAGTTGTATACCAGTATAGCATGCTACATTCCATTCTTTAATTATTTCTATAGTTGTATACCAGTATAGCATGCTGCATTCCATTCTTTAATTATTTCTATAGTTGTATACCAGTATAGCATGCTGCATTCCATACTTTAATTATTTCTATAGTTGTGTTCCAGTATAGCATCCTGCATTCCATACTTTAATTATTTCTATAGTTGTATACCAGTATAGCATGCTGCATTCCATACTTTAATTATTTCTATAGTTGTATACCAGTATAGCATGCTGCATTCCATTCTTTAATTATTTCTATAGTTGTATACCAGTATAGCATGCTGCATTCCATTCTTTAATTATTTCTATAGTTGTATACCAGTATAGCATCTTGCATTCCATTCTTTAATTATTTCTATAGTTGTATACCAGTATAGCATGCTGCATTCCATTCTTTAATTATTTCTATAGTTGTATACCAGTATAGCATGCTGCATTCCATTCTCTAATTATTTCTATAGTTGTATACCAGTATAGCATGCTGCATTCCATTCTTTAATTATTTCTATAGTTGTATACCAGTATAGCATGCTACATTCCATACTTTAATTATTTCTATAGTTGTGTTCCAGTATAGCATGCTACATTCCATTCTTCAATTATTTCTATAGTTGTATACCAGTACAGCATCTTGCATTCCATTCTTTAATTATTTCTATAGTTGTATACCAGTATACCATCTTGCATTCCATTCTTTAATTATTTCTATAGTTGTATACCAGTATAGCATGCTGCATTCCATACTTTAATTATTTCTATAGTTGTATACCAGTATAGCATGCTGCATTCCATTCTTTAATTATTTCTATAGTTGTATACCAGTATAGCATGCTGCATTCCATTCTTTAATTATTTCTATAGTTGTATACCAGTATAGCATCTTGCATTCCATTCTTTAATTATTTCTATAGTTGTATACCAGTATAGCACGCTGCATTCCATTCTTTAATTATTTCTATAGTTGTATACCAGTATAGCATGCTGCATTCCATTCTCTAATTATTTCTATAGTTGTATACCAGTATAGCATGCTGCATTCCATTCTTTAATTATTTCTATAGTTGTGTTCCAGTATAGCATCCTGCATTCCATATTTTAATTATTTCTACAGCTGTATACCAGTATAGCATGCTGCATTCCATACTTTAATTATTTCTATAGTTGTATACCAGTATAGCATCCTGCATTCCATACTTTAATTATTTGTATAGTTGCATACCAGTATAGCATCCTGCATTCCATACTTTAATTATTTCTATAGTTGTATACCAGTATAGCATCCTGCATTCCATACTTTAATTATTTCTATTGTTGTATACCAGTATAGCATGCTGCATTCCATACTTTAATTATTTCTATTGTTGTATACCAGTATAGCATCCTGCATTCCATACTTTAATTATTTCTATTGTTGTATACCAGTATAGCATGCTGCATTCCATTCTCTAATTATTTCTATAGTTGTATACCAGTATAGCATGCTACATTCCATACTTTAATTATTTCTATAGTTGTGTTCCAGTATAGCATCCTGCATTCCATATTTTAATTATTTCTATAGCTGTATACCAGTATAGCATGCTGCATTCCATACTTTAATTATTTCTATAGTTGTATACCAGTATAGCATGCTACATTCCATTCTTCAATTATTTCTATAGTTGTATACCAGTACAGCATCTTGCATTCCATTCTTTAATTATTTCTATAGTTGTATACCAGTATAGCATCTTGCATTCCATTCTTTAATTATTTCTATAGTTGTATACCAGTATAGCATGCTACATTCCATTCTTTAATTATTTCTATAGTTGTATACCAGTATAGCATGCTGCATTCCATTCTTTAATTATTTCTATAGTTGTATACCAGTATAGCATGCTACATTCCATACTTTAATTATTTCTATAGTTGTGTTCCAGTATAGCATCCTGTATTCCATACTTTAATTATTTCTATAGTTGTATACAAGTATAGCATGCTGCATTCCATACTTTAATTATTTCTATAGTTGTATACCAGTATAGCATCCTGCATTCCATACTTTAATTATTTCTATAGTTGTATACCAGTATAGAATTCTGAATTCCATACTTTAATTATTTCTATAGCTGTATACCAGTATAGCATGCTGCATTCCATTCTATAATTATTTCTATAGTTGTATACCAGTATAGCATGCTGCATTCCATACTTTAATTATTTCTATAGTTGTATACCAGTATAGCATGCTACATTCCATTCTTCAATTATTTCTATAGTTGTATACCAGTACAGCATCTTGCATTCCATTCTTTAATTATTTCTATAGTTGTATACCAGTATAGCATGCTGCATTCCATTCTTTAATTATTTCTATAGTTGTATACCAGTATAGCATCTTGCATTCCATACTTTAATTATTTCTATAGTTGTATACCAGTATAGCATGCTACATTCCATTCTTCAATTATTTCTATAGTTGTATACCAGTATAGCATGCTACATTCCATTCTTCAATTATTTCTATAGTTGTATACCAGTATAGCATCTTGCATTCCATTCTCTAATTATTTCTATAGTTGTATACCAGTATAGCATGCTACATTCCATTCTTTAATTATTTCTATAGTTGTATACCAGTATAGCATGCTGCATTCCATTCTTTAATTATTTCTATAGTTGTATACCAGTATAGCATGCTACATTCCATACTTTAATTATTTCTATAGTTGTGTTCCAGTATAGCATCCTGCATTCCATACTTTAATTATTTCTATAGTTGTATACCAGTATAGCATGCTGCATTCCATACTTTAATTATTTCTATAGTTGTATACCAGTATAGCATCCTGCATTCCATACTTTAATTATTTCTATAGTTGTATACCAGTATAGCATCCTGCATTCCATACTTTAATTATTTCTATTGTTGTATACCAGTATAGCATGCTGCATTCCATACTTTAATTATTTCTATAGTTGTATACCAGTATAGCATGCTGCATTCCATTCTCTAATTATTTCTATAGTTGTATACCAGTATAGCATGCTGCATTCCATTCTTTAATTATTTCTATAGTTGTGTTCCAGTATAGCATCCTGCATTCCATATTTTAATTATTTCTATAGCTGTATACCAGTATAGCATGCTGCATTCCATACTTTAATTATTTCTATAGTTGTATACCAGTATAGCATCCTGCATTCCATACTTTAATTATTTGTGTAGTTGCATACCAGTATAGCATCCTGCATTCCATACTTTAATTATTTCTATAGTTGTATACCAGTATAGCATCCTGCATTCCATACTTTAATTATTTCTATTGTTGTATACCAGTATAGCATGCTGCATTCCATACTTTAATTATTTCTATAGTTGTATACCAGTATAGCATGCTGCATTCCATTCTTTAATTATTTCTATAGTTGTATACCAGTATAGCATGCTACATTCCATACTTTAATTATTTCTATAGTTGTGTTCCAGTATAGCATCCTGCATTCCATATTTTAATTATTTCTATAGCTGTATACCAGTATAGCATGCTGCATTCCATACTTTAATTATTTCTATAGTTGTATACCAGTATAGCATCCTGCATTCCATACTTTAATTATTTGTATAGTTGCATACCAGTATAGCATCCTGCATTCCATACTTTAATTATTTCTATAGTTGTATACCAGTATAGCATGCTGCATTCCATACTTTAATTGTTTCTATAGTTGTATACCAGTATAGCATCCTGCATTCCATACTTTTATTATTTCTATAGTTGTATACCAGTATAGCATCCTGCATTCCATTCTTTAATTGTTCCTATAGTTGTATACCAGTATAGCATACTGCATTCCATTCTATAATTATTTCTATAGTTGTATACCAGTATAGGATGCTGCATTCCATACTTTAATTATTTCTATAGTTGTATACCAGTATAGCATGCTGCATTCCATTCTTTAATTATTTCTATAGTTGTATACCAGTATAGCATGCTACATTCCATTCTTCAATTATTTCTATAGTTGTATACCAGTATAGCATGCTGCATTCCATACTTTAATTGTTTCTATAGTTGTATACCAGTATAGCATCCTGCATTCCATACTTTTATTATTTCTATAGTTGTATACCAGTATAGCATCCTGCATTCCATTCTTTAATTGTTCCTATAGTTGTATACCAGTATAGCATACTGCATTCCATTCTATAATTATTTCTATAGTTGTATACCAGTATAGCATGCTACATTCCATTCTTTAATTATTTCTATAGTTGTATACCAGTATAGCATGCTGCATTCCATTCTTTAATTATTTCTATAGTTGTATACCAGTATAGCATGCTACATTCCATACTTTAATTATTTCTATAGTTGTGTTCCAGTATAGCATGCTACATTCCATTCTTCAATTATTTCTATAGTTGTATACCAGTACAGCATCTTGCATTCCATTCTTTAATTATTTCTATAGTTGTATACCAGTATAGCATCTTGCATTCCATTCTTTAATTATTTCTATAGTTGTATACCAGTATAGCATGCTACATTCCATTCTTTAATTATTTCTATAGTTGTATACCAGTATAGCATGCTGCATTCCATTCTTTAATTATTTCTATAGTTGTATACCAGTATAGCATGCTACATTCCATTCTTCAATTATTTCTATAGTTGTATACCAGTACAGCATCTTGCATTCCATTCTTTAATTATTTCTATAGTTGTATACCAGTATAGCATCTTGCATTCCATTCTTTAATTATTTCTATAGTTGTATACCAGTATAGCATGCTACATTCCATTCTTTAATTATTTCTATAGTTGTATACCAGTATAGCATGCTGCATTCCATTCTTTAATTATTTCTATAGTTGTATACCAGTATAGCATGCTACATTCCATACTTTAATTATTTCTATAGTTGTGTTCCAGTATAGCATCCTGTATTCCATACTTTAATTATTTCTATAGTTGTATACCAGTATAGCATGCTGCATTCCATTCTTTAATTATTTCTATAGTTGTATACCAGTATAGCATGCTACATTCCATACTTTAATTATTTCTATAGTTGTGTTCCAGTATAGCATCCTGTATTCCATACTTTAATTATTTCTATAGTTGTATACCAGTATAGCATGCTGCATTCCATACTTTAATTATTTCTATAGTTGTATACCAGTATAGCATCCTGCATTCCATACTTTAATTATTTCTATAGTTGTATACCAGTATAGAATTCTGAATTCCATACTTTAATTATTTCTATAGCTGTATACCAGTATAGCATGCTGCATTCCATTCTATAATTATTTCTATAGTTGTATACCAGTATAGCATGCTGCATTCCATACTTTAATTATTTCTATAGTTGTATACCAGTATAGCATGCTACATTCCATTCTTCAATTATTTCTATAGTTGTATACCAGTACAGCATCTTGCATTCCATTCTTTAATTATTTCTATAGTTGTATACCAGTATAGCATGCTGCATTCCATTCTTTAATTATTTCTATAGTTGTATACCAGTATAGCATCTTGCATTCCATACTTTAATTATTTCTATAGTTGTATACCAGTATAGCATGCTACATTCCATTCTTTAATTATTTCTATAGTTGTATACCAGTATAGCATCTTGCATTCCATTCTTTAATTATTTCTATAGTTGTATACCAGTATAGCATGCTACATTCCATTCTTTAATTATTTCTATAGTTGTATACCAGTATAGCATGCTGCATTCCATTCTTTAATTATTTCTATAGTTGTATACCAGTATAGCATGCTACATTCCATACTTTAATTATTTCTATAGTTGTGTTCCAGTATAGCATCCTGCATTCCATACTTTAATTATTTCTATAGTTGTATACCAGTATAGCATGCTGCATTCCATACTTTAATTATTTCTATAGTTGTATACCAGTATAGCATCCTGCATTCCATACTTTAATTATTTCTATAGTTGTATACCAGTATAGCATCCTGCATTCCATACTTTAATTATTTCTATTGTTGTATACCAGTATAGCATGCTGCATTCCATACTTTAATTATTTCTATAGTTGTATACCAGTATAGCATGCTGCATTCCATTCTCTAATTATTTCTATAGTTGTATACCAGTATAGCATGCTGCATTCCATTCTTTAATTATTTCTATAGTTGTGTTCCAGTATAGCATCCTGCATTCCATATTTTAATTATTTCTACAGCTGTATACCAGTATAGCATGCTGCATTCCATACTTTAATTATTTCTATAGTTGTATACTAGTATAGCATCCTGCATTCCATACTTTAATTATTTGTATAGTTGCATACCAGTATAGCATCCTGCATTCCATACTTTAATTATTTCTATAGTTGTATACCAGTATAGCATCCTGCATTCCATACTTTAATTATTTCTATTGTTGTATACCAGTATAGCATGCTGCATTCCATACTTTAATTATTTCTATAGTTGTATACCAGTATAGCATGCTGCATTCCATTCTCTAATTATTTCTATAGTTGTATACCAGTATAGCATGCTACATTCCATACTTTAATTATTTCTGTAGTTGTGTTCCAGTATAGCATCCTGCATTCCATATTTTAATTATTTCTATAGCTGTATACCAGTATAGCATGCTGCATTCCATACTTTAATTATTTCTATAGTTGTATACCAGTATAGCATGCTACATTCCATTCTTCAATTATTTCTATAGTTGTATACCAGTACAGCATCTTGCATTCCATTCTTTAATTATTTCTATAGTTGTATACCAGTATAGCATCTTGCATTCCATTCTTTAATTATTTCTATAGTTGTATACCAGTATAGCATGCTACATTCCATTCTTTAATTATTTCTATAGTTGTATACCAGTATAGCATGCTGCATTCCATTCTTTAATTATTTCTATAGTTGTATACCAGTATAGCATGCTACATTCCATACTTTAATTATTTCTATAGTTGTGTTCCAGTATAGCATCCTGTATTCCATACTTTAATTATTTCTATAGTTGTATACCAGTATAGCATGCTGCATTCCATACTTTAATTATTTCTATAGTTGTATACCAGTATAGCATCCTGCATTCCATACTTTAATTATTTCTATAGTTGTATACCAGTATAGAATTCTGAATTCCATACTTTAATTATTTCTATAGCTGTATACCAGTATAGCATGCTGCATTCCATTCTATAATTATTTCTATAGTTGTATACCAGTATAGCATGCTGCATTCCATACTTTAATTATTTCTATAGTTGTATACCAGTATAGCATGCTACATTCCATTCTTCAATTATTTCTATAGTTGTATACCAGTACAGCATCTTGCATTCCATTCTTTAATTATTTCTATAGTTGTATACCAGTATAGCATGCTGCATTCCATTCTTTAATTATTTCTATAGTTGTATACCAGTATAGCATCTTGCATTCCATACTTTAATTATTTCTATAGTTGTATACCAGTATAGCATGCTACATTCCATTCTTCAATTATTTCTATAGTTGTATACCAGTATAGCATCTTGCATTCCATTCTTTAATTATTTCTATAGTTGTATACCAGTATAGCATGCTGCATTCCATTCTTTAATTATTTCTATAGTTGTATACCAGTATAGCCTTCTGCGTTCCATACTTTAATTATTCCTATAGTTGTATACCAGTATAGCATCCTGCATTCCATACTTTAATTATTTCTATAGTTGTATAGCAGTATAGCATGCTACATTCCATTCTTTAATTATTTCTATAGTTGTATACCAGTATAGCATGCTGCATTCCATTCTTTAATTATTTCTATAGTTGTATACCAGTATAGCATGCTACATTCCATACTTTAATTATTTCTATAGTTGTGTTCCAGTATAGCATCCTGCATTCCATACTTTAATTATTTCTATAGTTGTATACCAGTATAGCATGCTGCATTCCATACTTTAATTATTTCTATAGTTGTATACCAGTATAGCATCCTGCATTCCATACTTTAATTATTTCTATAGTTGTATACCAGTATAGCATCCTGCATTCCATACTTTAATTATTTCTATTGTTGTATACCAGTATAGCATGCTGCATTCCATACTTTAATTATTTCTATAGTTGTATACCAGTATAGCATGCTGCATTCCATTCTCTAATTATTTCTATAGTTGTATACCAGTATAGCATGCTGCATTCCATTCTTTAATTATTTCTATAGTTGTGTTCCAGTATAGCATCCTGCATTCCATATTTTAATTATTTCTATAGCTGTATACCAGTATAGCATGCTGCATTCCATACTTTAATTATTTCTATAGTTGTATACCAGTATAGCATCCTGCATTCCATACTTTAATTATTTGTATAGTTGCATACCAGTATAGCATCCTGCATTCCATACTTTAATTATTTCTATAGTTGTATACCAGTATAGCATCCTGCATTCCATACTTTAATTATTTCTATTGTTGTATACCAGTATAGCATGCTACATTCCTTACTTTAATTATTTCTATAGCTGTATACCAGTATAGCATGCTGCATTCCATACTTTAATTATTTCTATAGTTGTATACCAGTATAGCATGCTGCATTCCATTCTTTAATTATTTCTATAGTTGTATACCAGTATAGCATGCTACATTCCATACTTTAATTATTTCTATTGCTGTATACCAGTATAGCATGCTGCATTCCATACTTTAATTATTTCTATAGCTGTATACCAGTATAGCATGCTGCATTCCATACTTTAATTATTTCTATAGTTGTATACCAGTATAGCATGCTGCATTCCATTCTTTAATTATTTCTATAGTTGTATACCAGTTTAGCATGCTGCATTCCATACTTTAATTATTTCTATAGCTGTATACCAGTATAGCATGCTGCATTCCATACTTTAATTATTTCTATAGTTGTATACCAGTATAGCATGCTGCATTCCATTCTTTAATTATTTCTATAGTTGTATACCAGTATAGCATGCTACATTCCATACTTTAATTATTTCTATAGTTGTGTTCCAGTATAGCATCCTGCATTCCATATTTTAATTATTTCTATAGCTGTATACCAGTATAGCATGCTGCATTCCATACTTTAATTATTTCTATAGTTGTATACCAGTATAGCATCCTGCATTCCATACTTTAATTATTTGTATAGTTGCATACCAGTATAGCATCCTGCATTCCATACTTTAATTATTTCTATAGTTGTATACCAGTATAGCATGCTGCATTCCATACTTTAATTATTTCTATAGTTGTATACCAGTATAGCATGCTGCATTCCATTCTTTAATTATTTCTATAGTTGTATACCAGTATAGCATGCTACATTCCATACTTTAATTATTTCTATAGCTGTATACCAGTATAGCATGCTGCATTCCATACTTTAATTATTTCTATAGCTGTATACCAGTATAGCATGCTGCATTCCATACTTTAATTATTTCTATAGTTGTATACCAGTATAGCATGCTGCATTCCATTCTTTAATTATTTCTATAGTTGTATACCAGTATAGCATGCTGCATTCCATACTTTAATTATTTCTATAGCTGTATACCAGTATAGCATGCTGCATTCCATACTTTAATTATTTCTATAGTTGTATACCAGTATAGCATGCTGCATTCCATTCTTTAATTATTTCTATAGTTGTATACCAGTATAGCATGCTACATTCCATACTTTAATTATTTCTATAGTTGTGTTCCAGTATAGCATCCTGCATTCCATATTTTAATTATTTCTATAGCTGTATACCAGTATAGCATGCTGCATTCCATACTTTAATTATTTCTATAGTTGTATACCAGTATAGCATCCTGCATTCCATACTTTAATTATTTGTATAGTTGCATACCAGTATAGCATCCTGCATTCCATACTTTAATTATTTCTATAGTTGTATACCAGTATAGCATGCTGCATTCCATACTTTAATTGTTTCTATAGTTGTATACCAGTATAGCATCCTGCATTCCATACTTTTATTATTTCTATAGTTGTATACCAGTATAGCATCCTGCATTCCATTCTTTAATTGTTCCTATAGTTGTATACCAGTATAGCATACTGCATTCCATTCTATAATTATTTCTATCGTTGTATACCAGTATAGGATGCTGCATTCCATACTTTAATTATTTCTATAGTTGTATACCAGTATAGCATGCTGCATTTCATTCTTTAATTATTTCTATAGTTGTATACCAGTATAGCATGCTGCATTCCATACTTTAATTATTTCTATAGCTGTATACCAGTATAGCATGCTGCATTCCATACTTTAATTATTTCTATAGTTGTATACCAGTATAGCATGCTGCATTCCATTCTTTAATTATTTCTATAGTTGTATACCAGTATAGCATGCTACATTCCATACTTTAATTATTTCTATAGTTGTGTTCCAGTATAGCATCCTGCATTCCATATTTTAATTATTTCTATAGCTGTATACCAGTATAGCATGCTGCATTCCATACTTTAATTATTTCTATAGTTGTATACCAGTATAGCATCCTGCATTCCATACTTTAATTATTTGTATAGTTGCATACCAGTATAGCATCCTGCATTCCATACTTTAATTATTTCTATAGTTGTATACCAGTATAGCATGCTGCATTCCATACTTTAATTGTTTCTATAGCTGTATACCAGTATAGCATCCTGCATTCCATACTTTTATTATTTCTATAGTTGTATACCAGTATAGCATCCTGCATTCCATTCTTTAATTGTTCCTATAGTTGTATACCAGTATAGCATACTGCATTCCATTCTATAATTATTTCTATAGTTGTATACCAGTATAGGATGCTGCATTCCATACTTTAATTATTTCTATAGTTGTATACCAGTATAGCATGCTGCATTCCATTCTTTAATTATTTCTATAGTTGTATACCAGTATAGCATGCTACATTCCATTCTTCAATTATTTCTATAGTTGTATACCAGTATAGCATCTTGCATTCCATACTTTAATTATTTCTATAGTTGTATACCAGTATAGCATGCTGCATTCCATTCTTTAATTATTTCTATAGTTGTATACCAGTATAGCATGCTACATTCCATTCTTCAATTATTTCTATAGTTGTATACCAGTATAGCATCCTGCATTCCATACTTTAATTATTTCTATAGTTGTATACCAGTATAGCATGCTACATTCCATTCTTCAATTATTTCTATAGTTGTATACCAGTATAGCATGCTGCATTCCATACTTTAATTATTTCTATAGTTGTATACCAGTATAGCATGCTGCATTCCATTCTTTAATTATTTCTATAGTTGTATACCAGTATAGCATGCTGCATTCCATTCTATAATTATTTCTATAGTTGTATACCAGTATAGCATGCTGCATTCCATTCTTTAATTATTTCTATAGTTGTATACCAGTATAGCATGCTGCATTCCATACTTTAATTATTTCTATAGTTGTATACCAGTATAGCATGCTGCATTCCATTCTTTAATTATTTCTATAGTTGTATACCAGTATAGCATCTTGCATTCCATACTTTAATTATTTCTATAGTTGTATACCAGTATAGCATGCTGCATTCCATTCTTTAATTATTTCTATAGTTGTATACCAGTATAGCATCTTGCATTCCATTCTTTAATTATTTCTATAGTTGTATACCAGTATAGCATGCTGCATTCCATTCTTTAATTATTTCTATAGTTGTATACCAGTATAGCATCCTGCATTCCATACTTTAATTATTTCTATAGTTGTATACCAGTATAGCATCCTGCATTCCATACTTTAATTATTTCTATAGTTGTATACCAGTATAGCATGCTGCATTCCATTCTTTAATTATTTCTATAGTTGTATACCAGTATAGCATGCTACATTCCATTCTTTAATTATTTCTATAGTTGTATACCAGTATAGCATGCTGCATTCCATTCTTTAATTATTTCTATAGTTGTATACCAGTATAGCATCTTGCATTCCATACTTTAATTATTTCTATAGTTGTATACCAGTATAGCATCCTGCATTCCATACTTTAATTATTTCTATAGTTGTATACCAGTATAGCATGCTGCATTCCATTCTTTAATTATTTCTATAGTTGTATACCAGTATAGCATGCTGCATTCCATTCTTTAATTATTTCTATAGTTGTATACCAGTATAGCATGCTGCATTCCATACTTTAATTATTTCTATAGTTGTATACCAGTATAGCATGCTACATTCCATTCTTCAATTATTTCTATAGTTGTATACCAGTATAGCATGCTGCATTCCATACTTTAATTATTTCTATAGTTGTATACCAGTATAGCATGCTGCATTCCATTCTTTAATTATTTCTATAGTTGTATACCAGTATAGCATGCTGCATTCCATTCTATAATTATTTCTATAGTTGTATACCAGTATAGCATGCTGCATTCCATTATTTAATTATTTCTATAGTTGTATACCAGTATAGCATGCTGCATTCCATACTTTAATTATTTCTATAGTTGTATACCAGTATAGCATGCTGCATTCCATTCTTTAATTATTTCTATAGTTGTATACCAGTATAGCATCTTGCATTCCATACTTTAATTATTTCTATAGTTGTATACCAGTATAGCATGCTGCATTCCATTCTTTAATTATTTCTATAGTTGTATACCAGTATAGCATCTTGCATTCCATTCTTTAATTATTTCTATAGTTGTATACCAGTATAGCATGCTGCATTCCATTCTTTAATTATTTCTATAGTTGTATACCAGTATAGCATGCTGCATTCCATACTTTAATTATTTCTATAGTTGTATACCAGTATAGCATGCTACATTCCATTCTTTAATTATTTCTATAGTTGTATACCAGTATAGCATCCTGTATTCCATACTTTAATTATTCTGTAGTGTTGCAGTATAGCATGCTGCATGTCATATTTTGATTATTTCCATACCTGTGTACCAGTATAGCTTATTAAGAAGTTGAAAGTTCACTTTTCCATAAACTTCCTAGTGCTTGTCACAAAAACCTCCGTTCAAGTTTTAATGTTTTCAAAGTTTTGCTGGATTGCAGTACATATATTGAATTGGTTAAGTTCTTCGTGGCATTGTGGGAAAATTTGCTGTTTGGAATTTTTGTTATCTTGATATCAGTGTACATACATGTATAGAATATACCCATAGTAGTTTGGTATACTAAATGTTCACCACAAGTGGTGAAGTGGTGTTAACTGTGAGCCTTTGGTGAATGGTTAACACCACTTCACCATAAGTGGTGAACATTTGGTACACCAAGCTCTCTTTGGGTGTAATTTATTTATACCATGATCGTCAGATTATTAAGAGTCGCTATTATATTTTCTCGATATTACTGAACAGCAGACGTATGTCCATGTAAATCTGTTTTTGTTTCCTTGAGCACCGGTGGGCAGTACTTCCACTCTCAATTTTATCTCTGAAACGAAATAGAAAAAAAACGCGCAAATCACAGGGCCTTTTTCATTTTAATAACATAAAAACATTCTATTTCGAGTTATGGATGCTTTATTAACATGAGACAGCGCATGTTTGTTTTATTTTGGTATCTTATGAGGTAAACTCATTCAGAAACATATTAAATAATAGCCGCTTACATTTCACTCTTTGCAAAGCGAGGAGCGATAAATTTAGACAAGTTTGCATTCAGGTCGAGGTCACCAAAGGTCACCTTGGATGTAGTTCCACTGTAGGTGTAAATTTTAATTATTGAAATCCCATTGCTGGCGTGTTCACCACGGTTAGTGTGTAAAGCTAATATTTATGTCATTGGCTTTTTATATATACACATGTACTGAGTCAAAAAGGAAAGTATAATAAAGTTTGAGGAGCAATTTTTTTAGTATTATTGACTTTAATCCCAAACAAATTATTGTAAATTCATATTTCGTGTCTAGCTGTATGAATTTGTATAATTTCATGTTCTTACTGTTGCCAGCGTCACGTCAGGACGTCGCAATTCAGACATGGGGTGAAATGAAAAGTTCACACATGCAGTCAATAGTGTGTATGTCCACCATTTGCCTCTTGGATGGCAAGACATCGACAGCACATGGACCTAATAAGTCTCTGGATGTCACCCTGTGTCACCCTGTGGTATTGCGTTCCACTCCTGTCTTAGAACATGACTTAAATCACCTATCATCTGAAGATCATGAAGTCGTACCTGATGGTCCAATTGATTCTAAAGATGCTCGATTGGCAACGACAAATCTGGCGAATGTGGGGGCCAGGGAAGAAGTTTGATGCTCTGCTCCTCAAGAAAGTCATGACAGGTATGCACCACATGACATCGGGCATTGTATTGCTGGAATAACTGCGATCCGGCATTAGTGTTGAACAACGGGACAACAACAGCTTCAAGAATTTCGTCCCTATATCACTGTCCATTCAGATATACCATCGATGAAGATCAACTGCATTTGATGGTGTAAGGTAATTCCTGCCCAAACCATTACACTACCCCTGCCTAGATGGTCTCATTCCCACACTCAAGCATCAGAAAACCATTCTCCGCGACGGCGATACACTCTTGCCCTACCGTCAGCTTGCTGTAGACAAAATCTTGATTCATCACTAAAAAGAACTGTGCTCCAGTGCTGCGGAGTCCAGCAAACACATTGACGTACCCATTCCATTCTGACGGTACGATGACTTTGGGGGTAAGGATTTGTCCGTGGTATGGACACCTACTTTGGATGCCGTGTTCAGCGAGTCTGTTGCAGACAGTTTGTGCACTGATTCTATTGTTAGTTCTACCAGGAATATTTGCTGCTGTCCTTGTCGCCAGAAGGAAGCTATTTTGCAAGTGAAACGTCCTGATATGTCGGTCTTGTACAGGGGTCATAACTCTTGGTTGACCTGAATGTGGTCAGTCGGCAGTAGATCCAGTGGTTCTATACCTTCCAATGAGATGGTGAATAGTGGCCACAGTGACTCCGAACTCAGCAGCGAGCTCATCTGGAGGTATCCCAGCCTCATGCATACCAATGGTACGCAACCTATGATTTTCGGTTAACCTTGGCATTTTTTAAAATGTCCGAAGACAAAAACTAGCGTGTTTTCTCAATAACCCAGGCTCTCTAGCACAACATAACACAAAGAAAATCGTCAGTCACCCATTCAATTTGACATTCTTGCGTAGTACATGCTATTTTTATCAACAACATGTCATTAAATTCTTTGCACGACTTCTTGTCCACAAACATGCAACATTGGAACTATTATATTTCATCCTTTATGCTATTTTTTCACATTTGTTTCTATACTACTCAAAGTTTGCTAAGCACCAAATATTTGACACATCATTGTGAAATTTGCTCGTGTCATATTTGTGATATATTTGGTGGATATAATTGAGGAATGTATTGAGATGGTCCCCAGTGTTTACATTAGCTCTCTTGACAGGTAGACTTTTCGTGACAGTCGTGGAAAGCATGTACCCCTTGATTTTCATGATGTTTTCATGTACTGTCTACATGTACATGATATGTGTAGGGTATTCAATCTTCATTTTAATACAAACCCTTGTGATTTAATGATCGAATGCAAATGTAAGAAGACATTTGTCTGAAGCAGAAATGTGGCAGGCTGTAGGGATGGTGGGGCAAGGGTGTACCCACCACCAGGTTGGTGCAGCCTTTGGTGTGCACCATACACTGATCATCAGAGCCTGAGCAAGATTTCAGCAGTATGGCACACCAGTAAGACGGCATGGTGGTGGCAGAGACAGGACAACATCTGCAGCTGAAGACCGTTTTTTGATCATTCAGGCCCGTAGGAACCACTTTGCAACAGCAACCCAGCTTCGCAGTGACCTTCAGAATGCATCCAGGGTAAATGTTTCGATGCAGACTATCTGGGCAAGGTTGCACGAAGGTGGTCTCCGATCGAGAAGACCATGTATTCGCATTCCGCTGTTCCAGAACCACTGCCAGACACGATATGAATGGGTCATGGACCATGTTGGATGTACCAGAGAAGATTGGCGACCTGTGTCCTTTTTACGAAGAGTCAAGGTACTGCGCAGACTACACAGATAGGCGTTCTAGGGTATGGAGAAGTCCAGCGGAGTGATTCCATGCAGCCAACATTGCTGGACATGACCGCTATGGTGGAGGGTCAATAATGGTCTGGGGATGTACAGGGCGCTGTGTCCTTGACTGTGGTACATTGACTGCACAGCGGTATATTGATGAGATCCTGGATGCCCACGTCAGATTGTATGCAGGTGCAGTGGGTGATAGATTCATTCTGATGAACGATAATGCCTGTTCTCATGTTGCCTATGCTGTCCGGGAGTACCAACAGGGGGAGGGGATTGAGCGTATGGACTGGCCAGCAAGATCCTCTGATCTCAATCCAATCGAACATGTCTGGAATGAGTTGAAGCTTGCAATTTCAACCCGTCCAGTCAAGCCAAGAAGTGGACAGGAGCTTGGTGCCATGATGGTCCAAGAATGGAACAACATCCCTCAAAGGACCATCAGGAACCTGATTGGGAGCATGAGAAGGCGCTGTCAAGCTGCAATTAACAGTAATGGGTCTCATACTCGATATTGAACCCATACCAGTTAACTCCGTCAACTTTTTGACAAATTTGAAGAATTTCCTCTTTTACCGATAATATCCATTTTCCATGGTTATCGTATTCAAAAGGTAAAACATAATGTCAAACACAAATAAAATCTTAATTTCTGTACTAAAATCATTAAAGATATAATTAAATAACAAATATATACACTTTTCATTACAACTAAAACGAACAAACGGTAGTTGGATGTACTTGGTGCTTAGCAAACTTTGAGTAGTATATGCAGCATGTGTCGTTATCTTGCAATTTCAACCCGTCCAGTCAAGCCAAGAAGTGCCATGATGGTCCAAGAATGGAACAACATCCCACAAAGGACCACCAGGAACCTGATTGGGAGCATTGTTGTCAAGCTGTATTTAACAGTAATGGGTCTCATGCTCGATATTGAACCCATATCAGTTCGCTCTGTCAACCTTTTGGCAAATTTAAAAGTTTCCTCTTTTACCAATAATATCCATTTCCCATGGTTATCGTATTCAAAAGATAAAAAATGATGTCTAACACAAATAAAATCTTAATATCTGTACTTAAATCATTAAAGGTATAATTAAATAAAAAATATATACACTTTTCATAACAATATTTCAACTAAAATTTAAAAGAGGTAGTTGGATATACTTGGTGCTTAGCAAACTTTGAGTAGTACAGTGGAGCCCACTTAATTGGATATCTCTTAACTGAATAATCCTGTTAATTGAATATAATTTCCCAACACCAAACCATTTCCCATACCTCCAGTACAAATTTGACCTGTTAATTGAATATAGGTTATAGAGTAAACTCCTGTTAATTGAATAAAAAAATATTGTAATCTATCGAGAAATTACCCTGACTCTCCCCAGTTTTCCTTTGTTTATAGACCTGTTTGGCCCATGTAATCCAATGCAGGCATTTAACCTATTATATCTTGTTTGACAGAGCTCCTGGAGCTCTGTCAAACAAGATATAATAGAATAAATGCTAAGTTTATGTCCAGAATACAGAAAAGTGGCAATCCCTGTTAATTGAATACTCCTGTTAATTGAATAATTTTCATTGGCAAAGTGGGTATTCAATTAACAGGGTTCCACTGGTATGTTATACTTTCTTTTTTTTTTACTCAGTATAGTTGAATTGGTAAAATCATGGTATGAAATGGTTAAATCATTGCAACACGAACTACTGATTCATTGTTCATTGTGTCATCTACATGTACTTGTGAATTGGCAAATTTTTCTTTATTGTAATATTTCTATTTACTGTGTTGAAAGGGATAAAATGTCATGTACCTGTATTTTAAGCAGAGCAGTGTAGCAATAATTTGTAATTATGCAACAAATTTATCTCATTCAATAGTAAATTATAACCCACATGTGCAATACATTGTATAATCATTCTAATATAATTGTATGCATGGAGCTGTTTTTCAATTAACCCTCAAAGGACTGGAGATTTATTAGACTGTGTGAAACACACAGACTGTTATTTTTGTATGGTTTCTGTTTCTTTTTAACTCACCTGACTGAAAGTCAGGGGGAGCATAAGTGATCACTTTTTGTCCGCTGTCCATTCATCACCTGTCCGGCGGAAACATTACATTATCGACTTCTCCTCATAAATCACAGGTCCGAACAGAACCAAACTTTATGTGCATGTTCCTTATCATATGTCAATTCAAATTTGTTCAAATAAAGTTGTCACGCCTGTGGGGGCACCACAAAGGGCATAACTCTGATAGCACCCATAAATTGTTTTCCAAAATTAAAAAAATCTTCTTCTCCAGAACCATCGATTAGAATCTTTTGATATTTGGTATATAACATCTCTAGGGGGGCAGATTCAAGTTTGTTCAAATCGAGTCCCTGGGTTGGTAATTGGGCTCCCCGTAGGAGCCCGAATACTGACTTAGTAAAATATGAGGACATATCTTTAAAAATCTTCTTCAGATCCACCATTCAGAATGCTTTCATATTTGGTATACAACACCTCTAGGGGGTCAAATTCAAGTTTGTTCAAATCGGGTCCCTGAGTTTGTATTTGGGCTCTCTATTGGAGCCTGAATTTTAATTTATTGCAATATGAGGAAATTTCTTTAAAAGTTTTCTTCAGATCCAACAGTCAGAATCCTTTTGTAGTTGGTATACAACATCTCTAGGAGAGTCAGATTCCAGTTTGTTCAAACTGAGCCCCTGGGTTATTAATTTGGGCTACCTATGGGAGTCTGAATATTTACTTAGTGCAATATGAGGAAATTTCTTTAAAAATCTTCTTCTTCAGATCCACCAGTCAGAATCCTTTCATAGTTGGTATAAAACATCTCTAGGAGGGTCAGATTCACGTTTGTTCAAATCGGATCCCTGGGTTAATATTTTGGTTCCCTATTTCAGCCCAAAGTTTAATTTAGTGCAATGTGAGGACATTTCTTTAAAAACCTTCTTCTTCAGATCCACCAGTCAGAATTCTTTCATATTTGGTATACAACATCTCAAGGGGGATCAGATTTAAGATTGTTCAATTTGAGTTGCTGACTTAATATTTGGGCTATCTATGGGGTGGGGGGCATGTTAGTTTCAGGTTGTTCAAATCCATTCCTTAGTCTTTTTCCATAAAATTTGCCTTTCATGACTTTATTCCTTTGTAGTGTTGATGAACCATGTCTAACTGAATGTGACTCCAAATACTTCTTTTAATCACTTTGGAGGGTTCGGGATTAAGGTCCCCTTGGGGTCCTCTTGTTTTTTTCCTTCCTTTTCTTATTCTCCTGACTTCTGTCATTGATGTGCTTCCTTGTCCTCATGATACTCAAAAATGCATTGACCTATCTCGCTGATTTTTGGGATACTGATAGTCAGTCTCAAGTTCTTGGCCACCTATGTTTTTCAGATTCCTGGGGCATTAGGGGTGTTTGTAGGGGTGTTTTGAAAATGGGTCACACCCATATCTCAGACATGGTATGACCTATGGACCTGGGACCAACACCAAATGAGTCGACACTCGATGGAGATTCTAATGCATTCCTGAAGTTCATACATGAATTTTTTACATGGAAAAAAGTGGATGTGGCCAAAAAATTTTGAAAGTGAGTCATGCGCATATCTCGAGCATGGTATGAATTATGGACCTGGGACTAACACCAAATGAGTCGACACTCGAGAGAGGTTTAAAATATGGGTCACGGTCATTGAGGTCATCCAGGTGTCATTGAGTGCATTTCTCAGAATTCCTGGAAATCACTTTTTGACCCCCTAATGCATTCCTGAAGTTCATACATGCATTTTTTACACAAAAAAGGGGTGTGGACAAATCATTTTGAAAGTGGGTCATGCTCATATCTCAAGTATGGTATGACATATGGACCTGGGACCAACACCAAATGAGTTGACACTCAATAGCGGGTCAAAAGTGGGTCGCACTCATATCTCATGCATGGTGTGACGTATGGACCTGAGACCAACACCAAATGAGTCAACACTCGATAGAGGTTCAAAATATGAGTCACGATTACTGAGGTCGCCCAGGGGTCATTGAGAGCATTTTTCAGAATTGCTGGAAGTCACATTTTTGGACCCCCTAAAGCATTTCCGAAGTTCAGACATGCATTTTTATGTTAAAAAATGTGGGCCTGGCCAACAATTTTAAAAGTGGGTCACGCTCATATCTCAAGCATGGTATGACATATAGGTCACTGAGGTCACCCAGGAGTCATTGAGTGCATTTTTCAGAATTGCTGGAAATCACATTTTTTGACCCCCCAATGCATTCCCTCAATTCATACATGCTTTTTACACTCAGAAAAGTGGGTGTGGCCAAAATGTTTGAAAGTGGGTCATGCTTATATCTCAAACAAGGTATGCTCCATGTACCTAGGACCAACAGTAAATGACTCAAAACTCAATGGAGGTTCAAATTATGGGTC
Organism: Pictodentalium vernedei; assembly: GCA_031216915.1. Taxonomy (NCBI): domain Eukaryota; kingdom Metazoa; phylum Mollusca; class Scaphopoda; order Dentaliida; family Dentaliidae; genus Pictodentalium; species Pictodentalium vernedei. Next base: position 9,603,529 of record CM062297.1, read on the forward strand.
AAGGTCAATGGGGTCATCCGGGAGTCATTGAGTGCATTTTTCAGAATTGCTGCAGTCAGTCATATTTTTGGACCTCCAATGCATTCCAGAAGTTCATATGTGCATTTTACACAAAAAATAATAATAAAATAAAATATCCATTGCTGATTCCTTTAGACCATCATAAGACTTCATTTTATAACACATTTTCAATTTTTTTTTTCTGCGGGGACTTCATTTTATAGCACGTTTTAAATTTTTTTTTCTGCGTGGGAGAACACAACCTCTGATTTTTGGTTAACCATGCAATTTTTAAAATGCCGGGAGACAAAAACTAGCGTGTTTTCTCAATAACCCAGGCTCTCTAGCACAACATAACACAAAGAAAATTGTCGGTCACCCATACAATTTGACATTCTCGGGTAGCACATGCTATTTTGAAATCCGTAGCAAAATTGTCAACGGTTGGGTGGACAATAACAGCATGTCATTAAAATCTTTGCACGACTTCTTGTCCACAAACTTGCAACATTAGAACTATTATATTTCATCCTTCATGCTGTGTTTTCACATTTGTTTCTATTATACTTTCTTTTTTGACTCAGTATATAGCACCTTCAATCCTTTACCCAACGCAGACGGTATCAAAATTTATTATTTTAAATATCATTTTTTCAAATTTTTCAAAAATTTCAACAGAATCATATCATGTGACCCCTCATTGGAATGAGCTCGATGAGCTCATTCCAATAAGGGGCCACATGATATGGTTTTGTTGAAATTTTTTTTTTCAACTGCTGAATTTTCATATTCCGCGAGCGGATGCGGCCGCTTCGTTGGGTAAAGGGTTAATGTGATGCACAGAAGTTATTTCCAGTTTCTTGAAAAAAAATTTCTGAATCCTGTATGAAAATCTTGAAATGCTGTTTACAAAAACCTATTTCTGAATTCTTTAAAGACATTTTATTTCCGGAAAATAAGTCTCCATAAATTCTGTGTTTATAAAATTTAGTTCTCATGCTTTCACCATCTTCATACAGGGGGCACGGTGGCTCAGTAGGGAGAGGTGCAGGCTGCAAGCTGAGAGGTCCTTGGTTCGAATCCCACCTGCGGCAACCGCGTTGTGTCCTTGAGCAAGACACTTCACCCCCATTGAGGGAGCGCGGTGGCTCAGGAGGTAGAGGTGCAGGCTGCAAGCCGTGATGTCTTCGGTTCGAATCCCACCTGCGGCAACCGCATTGTGTCCTTGGGCAAGACACTTGATCTCCATTGCCCGCGTGGGGGCACGATGGTGTTGTGTACTAAGGCGTACTGCACGTTGATGGTGCACATGTCTTCAACCAATGCTAACCCTGCTTGTGTGGAGTTAGTATGTTGGGGAGCTGACAGTTGCTCGCCATTGCTCGGTGGTTCTCTCCGGGTACTCCAGCTTCCTCCACTGTAAAACTGTCACGGTCATGATTAGCCATTGTGCATAAATATGTGACCTTAAACACCAATAAATAAATAAATAAATATTTCACCCCCATTGCCCACATGGGGGCGCGGTGGCGCTGTGTACTAAGGCGTACTAAGGCGTACTGCACATTGATGGTGCACTTGCCTTCGCCCAGTGCTCACCCTGCTTGTGTGGAGTTAGTATGTTGGGAAGCTGACATTGTTTGCCGTTGCTCGATGGTTCTCTCTGGGTACTCCGGCTTCCACCACCCGTAAAGCTGTCATGGTCATGATTAGCCATTGTGCAGAAATATGTGACCTTAAAAACACCAATCAATAAATAAATAATCTTCATACAGATTTGAGTTTACTGGTTGCAGTAAATTCTGTTTCTCTAGTTCAATATACTTCTTTAAAACAATAATATTCTATATTACAATAATTTAATGAAAGTAATTCTTTAAAATAATAATACATAAATATTTTGGCATAAATCTTTACCCAACATACGATATCAAAATTTATTACATAAAATATTTAAAAAACATTTTTTCAGAAATTTTCAACAAAACCATATAATGTCAATGCAATGAGATCATTCCAGTGAGTGGGGTCACATGATATGATTTTGTTGTGACCCCCCTCATTGGAACGAGCTCAATGAGCTCATTCCAATGAGGAGTCACATGAAATGATTTGGGGGTTTTTTTTAGCTTACCTGACTGAAAGTCAGGGGGAGCTCAAGTGATCACTTGCTGTCCATTGTCCATCGTCCGTCGTCCGTCCATCCATCGTGGACTTTACATATCGGCTTCTCCTCCTAAACCCCTGGGCCAAATTGAAACAAATTTAATATGCATGGTTTTTATCATATGTCAATTCAAGTTTGTTCAAATAAAGTTGCCACACTCTATAGGGAGGGAGTGGGGGAAAATGCTCCGAAATTCTAGAAAAATCTTTTCATAACCCAGTACAATGATATTTGGTATGAAGCTTCCTTCGGAGGTGTAGAATCAAACTTGTTCAAACGAAGTTCCTGATGCAATATTTGCCTTCTAATGGGAGGGGCAAGATTTTGAGCCCTGCCCAAAATTTCTGTTTTCCGAATCGATGGTCTGATTCGAAAGAAATTTGGTATGTGGTAATATTGGGTCATAAGTACTTGATTCATACTAATAAAAATTTCCCATGTTCCCCATGGGAACCCCAGGAACTAAAAATAGAAAATATTTTCCAACGCCCATATCTCCCAAACCACATGGAACAGAGAATTGTTATTTGGTATGAAGCATCCTTAGGACGAGTAGAATCAAACAATGAAAAAAGTTGCCATTGGTTTTGTTAGCGTGTTCTGTAGAGGGCATCGAAAAAATGCTGAGTCAGCATATTTGCCAATATTAAAAAAAGATTTCTTCTCCAGAACCACTGATCAAAATCTTCTGATATTTGGCATACAGCATCCATATGTATACAAGTGTGTTCAATTTAAGCCTCTTGGTTTGTATTTGGGCTCAATACAGGAGCCCAAATCTTAACTTAGGGCAATATGGGAAATAAGCTTTCAAAATCTTCTTCTTCAGAACTGCAGGTCAGAATGTTTTAATATTTGATGACCATCATTGTTACGAGGGTCAGATTCAAGTTTGTTCAAATCAAGTCTCTCAGTTTATATTTGGGCTTCCTATGGGGACCCGAATTTTAACTTAGTACAATATAAGGAAATGTCTTTAAAAATCTTCTTCTTCAGATCCAACAGTCAGAAAGAATCCTTTCATATTTGGTATATAATTGCTCTAGGAGGGTCAAACTCAGCTTTGTTCATATCGGGCCCCTGGGTTAATAATATTTGAACTCTCTTTTGGAGCCCAAAAGTTTAACTTAGTGCAGTATGAGGGAATTTCATTAAAAATCTTTTTCTCCAGAACCATCGATTAGAATCTCTTGATAGTTGGTATACAACATCTCCAGTGGGTCAGATTCAAGTTTGTTCAATTCGAGTTCCGGGGTTAATATTTGGGTGGGCTATGGGAGTCCAAATTTTACCTCATTGCAATATGAGGAAATTTCTTTAAAAATCTTCTTCTTCAGCTCCACCTGTCAGAATGCTTTCATATTTGGTATACAGTTGGGCTCAGATTCAAATTTGTTCAAATTGGGTCCCTGGGTTAATATTTGGGCTCCCTATGGTATCCCAAATTTCTTAGTGCAATATATGAGTAAATTTCTTTAAAAATCTATCTCTAGCGAGGTCAGATTCAATTTTGTTCAAATCAAGTGCCTGGGTTAATATTTGGGATCCCTCAGGCCATGTAGCTAAAGAATTAGAAATTTTGTATGTAATACCCTCTAGAGGTGTGTAACTAAGATTAATCCACATCGGTTGTATCAAGGGGCTTCATAGGGGAGCTCCACATTTTACATTTTGATCAACTGAAGAAAAGGCATGATGCTCGGACTATTTTTATCACTTCTGAGGGGCTCAAGGATTGACAATATATCCTATGAAAATGAATTGCTTAATGTACTCATTCTTGGATTCTGTTTATATCGTGTTCTGTTCAAGTTGAGTACTTCAGGCCCTATTTGGCCTCTTGTTTCTTTTACAATTTGGCGGCTTTCGGAAAAAATGTTGGCATTCAAGAAACACAACAGTTTTTCTGATGGACAACAAACATTTCCAACACACATGGTCATAGGGAGGTGAAATAACCACTCCCCTTCCTCACCTCCAGCACGCCTATTACCTTCGGGCCTGACAACACCCCAATGATGGAGAACCTGTTTTGTTACAAGAAATGGTAATAAAGGTCAGAGTTATTCAGTCCCTTGAGGGTTAATAATGAGATAATTTTCTGATTCAAATATTTTTGCAAGTCATAGTCAACAAAAAAAGTTATTCAGTGTTTGCATAACAGTAGAGATAATGGAGTTGTTGAACCTCCAATTTACACATCCACCTAGTACTTTGGGTATGAAAAAAAGAGTTGGTATAATTTTGTCAACAAAAGAAAAGCTTACAATTTTATAGTTGTCTCTGTATATACCTTCTGTTAGTTCAGCATGGAGAGTGATATAGCCCCCACACTGACTGTATATTTTTTTATTGTATTGATTTCTGCACACTAACAAAATAGATAAAAGACCCGAGTTTGTATTACACATTAGAACTTTATAGAATCTTTTTAGCCCATAATAATCCATATTATTTAACCTTTTACCCAACGCAGATGATATCAAAATTTATTATTTTAAATATCATTTTTTTTAATTTTTCAAAAAAAATCAACAAAACCATATCATGTGACCCCTCATTGGAACGAGCTCAATGAGCTCGTTCCAATGAGGGGTCACATGATATGGTTTTGTTGACATATGTTGAAATATTTAATTTTTTCAACTGCTCAATTTAAATATTACGTGGGCGGATGCGGGCGATTCGTTAGGTAAAGGGTTAAGTCTATAATAATTAATTTATTTATCTATTTATTGGGTTTGAACAAGACTTTCATCAGCCAGGGAGGTCACCTCATGTTGGACAGTTTTACTGGTGGAGCAGGCCTTTAAATTCTTCCTAACTAACTACGGTAAACGATGTGCCCAAATAATATAATCACGCCCAAATTATGCTGCATTTGAAACTTTTTCCGTTTTGCATTGTTTCCAGCAATATATAGTTTGGCCACATTTCCCTGATGCTAGCAATGTAGCTTAGACTTACCCTAGAATCAAACAATGCAACAGATAAATATTTTTTTAAATACTCATAGAGTTCTCCATAGAAAGGCAGTCAGTGTTGACACTGTCGACGCCAATTGCTTTTCTGTGATGAATTCTATATGATCATGCACTTAAAGCTTGAGATTTATTATATTCACGTCTGTGGCATCTCCCAGTAAATGCCATGCATAATTTACATTCAAATAGACCTTTGGCTCGACACTGGGAAACTAAGAAATCTTCTCGAGTTGGTCGAGTAAACTTACGCCAAAGGGTGGTGGGAGGGAACCAGTGATAATGGTGAAAACCTATATAAAGGGGTTATAAACTAGCATTTTAAGACAGTGGACCTAAAACAGATGCTAAGAAGAAGAAGATTCCGGTGCTTTATCTCCATCCATGGAGGCCACATCCATATGTGCCCAGATTAGACTGACCTAAAGTTCTGTAGTGGAGGAATTAAGCAGAGTACCCAAAGAAAAGAACTAGTACCAAAATGGTTAACCGGATAATCAGTTTGAAGCCAGTTAGCTGCCTAACCGATTAGAAAAAACGTCAACCGGTTATCCGAAAAATCGATAGTGATCATCATTCCACGTTTAAAACATAGTAAATCTGCCGCTTCTCCTTTGTGAAAGATTACACATCGAAGCTACGTTGTACAGTATGTGGAGAGTGTATTATCACTAAATCACCTGCAGAGTGGAGATTCCACCCAAGCAATAATTGCGAATTTGTTAAAAAGCACAACCACCACCGGCAATGTTTCAGCCAATGGACCTCCAGGTTAAACCCGGAGGTCCATTGGCTGAAACATTGCTTATGTTTTTTGTCGATATGAACAAAATTTGAAAGTTATAGCTTGGGTGATAACCCCACTCTGCGGGTGATGTACTTACTATCCACTCTCCACATACTGTATTGAGAAATAATCGACTTTGGCATTCAAGACTCCGTTAATGATCGGCAGTTTCCGTGAGTAATGAGTAATTGCAGAAACTATTCCAAAGTGTGTATGCAAATGAATGTTGTCGAGTACTCGACAACGTTCGTTTGTATACACACTTCGGAATAGTTTGAAAATACTGCTTTCCAATTCCTATAGTTTTGATCTCATGTTCGGTGAAATAATGGCCATGGATAACCGGATATTATTCGGTTATAGCTCTTGGTTAGTCGGTTACGAAAATGAGCCAACCGTTTCAGCCCTAAAAAAAAACAAGTAGCTGTCAGACTCCCCAATGGACTAAGTCTGCACAAGCATGGTTAGCAATGGTTGAAGGCAAGTGCTCCACTGATGTGCTGTACACGGTCACGATTAGGCATTGTACATATGTATGTGACCTTAAACACCAATAACTAAATAACTAACTATGTGCAGTACACAGCACCACCGTGTCCTCACATGACCTATGGGGATTAACCCTTACCCAATGAATCCTCCCACGTAATATGCAAATTCAGCAGCTAAAAAAATATTATTTTTCGAAAAATTTCAACAAAACCATATCATGTGATCCCTCTTTAGAATAAGCTCGTCGAGCTCGTTGCAAAGAGGGGTCACATGATATGGTTTTGTTGAAATTTTTTGAAAAAATTTTAAAAATGATATTTAAAATAAATTTTGAAATCATCTGCGTTGGGTAAAGGGGTCAAGTGACTTACCCTAGGACACAATGTAGTTGCCGCTAGTCAGGATCGCATCTATAGAAACATAGCATTTATTCTATTATATCTTGTTTGACAGAGCTTAATGAGTTCTATCAAACAAGATATAATAGATTAAATGCCTGTATTGGATGAACGGAGGCCAAATAGGTCTATAAACAAAGGAAAACTGGGGGTAATCAGGGTAATTTCTCAACAGGATACAAGATTTTTTTTATTCAATTAACAAGAGTTTACTGTATAACCTATATTCAATTAACAGGTCAGATTTGTACTGGACGTACAGTAAATGCTTTTGTGTTGGGAAATTATATTCAATTAACAGGTTTATTAAATTAAGAGATATCTAATTAAGTGAGCTCCACTGTATTTGATTGAAAATAATAATAGTGATGACATTTTTCCTCTAATCCTCACTGCCAAATAATAGTGATTACTGGTTTTTGTATCTCAAAGTTAATAATGGTGTTGATACTAGGGCCCTGCAGTGAATTGTGTGTTTTAGCTTGAATTGAATCTAGTCTCGAATCAACTTTGTGGTATCAAATCAAGCCGAATCGCAAATCAAAGACAGAATGCTGTTACTGTTAGTCAGGATCGAATCAGGGACCTTTCAGTTTGAAGTTTAATGCTCTAAACACTAAGCATCCATTCACCCATCTGTAATGATTTATTTATTTATTGGGGTTGTAGCATCACTTTTGACATACAGGGTCACCTCATGTCAGTTTTATGGGTGGAGGAAGCCGGAGTGCCCAGAGAAAACCACCGAGCAATGGCGATCAGACTCCCCAGTGTACTAACTCCACACAAGTTGGGTTAGCATGGAGCGACAAGAAATTTTTTGGCATAAATTAACTACTTATGTCCCAATAAAACCTCATATCAAATTTGGTTCAAATCAGCCTCTCGGTTTGGAGAATAGAAATTCTGGGCGGGGCAAAAATTCTTGCCCCTCCCATAACGATGGCAAATATAGCCCCTAGAACAAATCTGAGTCTACACCTCAAAAGGATGCTGCTGGTTCATGAGAAGAAGATTTTTGAAGATTTAGGCTCACTTTTTGGGCGTGGCCCTATCAAGGGGTGGGTCAACTTGATTTGAACAAACTTGAATTGACATATGATAAGGAACATGCACAACAGATTTGGTTCAATTTGGTTGAGAAGTTTATGAGAACAGGTCAATAATGTAAAGTTAATGCCAGACGACGGATGGAAAGTGAATAGTAAAGATCCCCTTGAGCTTGGGGTTTTAACATCACTTTGGCAGACAGGGTCACCTCATGTCAGTTTTATGGGTGGAGGAAGCCGGAGTGCCCAGAGAAAACCACCGAGCAATGGCGAGCAACCATCAGCCTACCCAATGTACTAACTCCACACAAGCTGGGTTAGCATTGGATAAAGACAACTGCACCATCAACATGCAGTACGCCTTAGTACATAATGCCATCATGCCTCCACGAGGCCAGCTGGGATTAAGTGTCTTGACCAAGGACACAACTCAGCTCCCATCTGTAATGATACACACAAAAAAATGCACATTTTATGGTTTTCTTAATTTTCACACCATAGTATTTTATTTATTTATTGGGGTTTAATGACACTTTCAACAGCCACGGTAATCTCATGTTGGACAGGTTTATAGGTGGAGGAAGCCAGAGTACCCAGAGAGAACCACTAAGCAATGACAAGCAACCACCAGACTCTCTAACGTGCTAACTTCACACCAGCAGGATTAGCAGTGGTTGAAAACATGTGCTCCATCGATATGCAGTACGCCTTAGTACACAATGCCAATGCCACTGAGCCCCCATGTGGGCAGTTGGGATTGTCTTGCCCCAGGACACAACGTGGTTGCCACAGGTGGGTTTTGAACCGAGGACCTCTAAGCTTGCAGCCTGAATCTCTGCCTACTAATATATCTACTAGTATATCCCACATAGTATATTAACACTTTGTCCGAAGGAAAATGATTTCAAAATGTGTTACTTGAAATATTATTTTCAATAAAATTCAACAACAACAACATCATGTGACCTCTTATTGGAATGAGCTCAGTGAGCCCATTCCATTGAGGGGGTCGCATATGGTATTGTGGAAACGTTTGAATATTTTTTTTTCACATTTCTAAATTTGTATATTATGTGGCCAGATGCATTCTTTTTCAAACAAAGACATAAAGCTTATTTTTCATTGAAGATCATGATTTGTGGTCTTGGAAGCCAAAATCAAAATGTTTTCGCTATTTTGGAAAAATATAAGTGACATATTCTGGTCATCTCAACTGAAACATTTCCTTCTGAAGTTTTGTATGTTTTTTGCTTTGACGGCCTTAAAGTCAGGATGACTTAAACTCACAGCTTTTCATTCAGCATCTCTGCTGTAAAGATGGTGGGGCGCAGTGGCGTCGCGGTAACCGGTTCTCGTCAGATCACCGTAGTTAAGCAACGTCGAGTGCGGTTAATAGTTGGATGGGTGACCATTTCAGCGACTGATTCGCGCTCCTGCATTGTGTCCTTGGGCAAGGCACTTAACCCCGATGGCCACATGGGGGCATGATGACGCCGTGCACTAAGGCGTACTGCACGTCGATGGTGCACATGTCTTCAACCAATCAAAGCCTGCCTGTGCTGCAGTGCGGAGTTACGATGTTGAAGAGCTGGCAGCTGCTCGTCGTTGCTCGGTGGTTCTTTCTGGGTACTCCGGCTTCCTCCACCCGTAAAACTGTCACGGTCATGATTAGCCATTGTGCATAAGTATGTGACCTTAAACACCAATAAGTAAATAAATAAATAAATGTAAAGATGGTGTTTGAGTCTCTCCAAAAAACATAGACCCCTTTAACACTTTACACAGCACGCAGGATATGACAATTTATTATAATTTTTCATAAAATTTGAACAGAACCATATCATGAGACCTCCTCATTGGAAGGAGCTCAACAAGCTCGTTCCAATGAGGGTTCTCTTCATATGGTTTTGATGAAATTTAAAAAAAAAAAATTCAGCTGCTCAATTTGTAAATTACAGTACAGTCACCGTGGACTGGTCACTTTCACCGCGTGGACAATATTTCCACGGACACAATAATATTAGATTCCAAACACTAATTACAGGAATAATCATCAAAATTGTAATTAATGAAGCACCGGGTACAACCCGGTGCTTCATTAATTAAAATTTTGCTAATGATGCTTTTTACTACCTGGTAAATAGATGTGTGGACATAACTGCCCACATGTGGATTACGACCGATCTGTACTGTACGTCTGATTCTTTTGGAAAAGAGTTAAAATTTAATATGAGTGATAATTGAGGATTTGATGAGGATTGGATTTAAATTTTGTTAAAATCTACATGTATGTGCTCTCCCCCCCCCCCCTCCCCCTCCTCCCCCCTCCCTGGGATGCAGTTATGTTGGACAAAGTGAAATCCTCCCATTTTTCAAAATATTCTCATGAACCATTAAATGCAGTAACTAGATATTTGGTATTCAGTTTCTCTTTGAGGTGTAGAATGACATTTGATCAAAGGCAATTTGAGGGGCGATATTTGTCATTGCACTGGGAGGGGCATGATTTTTTACTCCCATTCAAATTTTTTAATTTTTTTGGGAACCTCTGGGCCATTTTAAATTAAAATTAAAAACAGTAGAACCGGTCTTGAGAGACCACCATTTTTTGCAATGGAAAAGTGGTCTCTCAAAACATTTGGTATCTCATGATGGCTCCATTTTTGAGTAAAACAACCCAATGGTACAATGTCAAAGCAGTCTCTCAAGACAGGTGGTCTCTCACAACAGTGGTCTCTCAAGACAGGTGGTCTCTCACAACATTGGTCTCTCAAGACAGGTGATCTCTCACAACAGTGGTCTCTCAAGACAGGTGGTCTCTCATGACAGTGGTCTCTCAAGACAGGTGGTCTTTCACAGCAGTGGTCTCTCAAGACAGGTGGTCTCTCACAACAGTGGTCTCTCAAGACAGGTGGTCTCTCACAACAGTGGTCTCACAAGACAGGTGGTCTCTCACAACAGTGGTCTCTCAAGACAGGTGGTCTTTCACAACAGTGGTCTCTCAAGACAGGTGGTCTCTCACAACAGTGGTCTCTCAAGACAGGTGGTCTCTCACAATAGTGGTCTCTCAAGACATGTGGTCTTCTCTCACAACAGTGGTCTCTCAAGACAGGTGGTCTCTCACAACTCTGGTCTCTCAAGACAGATGGTCTTTCACAACAGTGGTCTCTCAAGACAGGTGGTCTCTCACAAGAGTGGTCTCTCAAGACAGGTGGTCTCACAACAGTGGTCTCTCAAGACATGTGGTCTTTCACAACAGTGGTCTCTCAAGACAGGTGGTCTTTCACAACAGTGGTCTCTCAAGACAGGTGGTCTCTCACAACAGTGGTCTCTCAGGATAGGTGGTCTCTCACAACAGTGGTCTCTCAAGACAGGTCTCTCACAACAGTGGTCTCTCAAGACAGGTGGTCTCTCACAACAGTTGTCTCTCAAGACAGGTGGTCTCTCAAGACAGGTGGTCTCTCACAACAGTGGTCTCTCAAGACAGGTGGTCTCTCACAACAGTGGTCTCTCAAGACAGGTGGTCTCTCACAACAGTGGCCTCTCAAGACAGGTGGTCTCTCACAACAGTGGTCTCTCAAGACAGGTTTTAATGTAATATGAGTAGGTGATTTGTCCTCGAGTGTCATTGTGAAAAAAATTAGCCTACTTACCCGTGGGTACCCACAAAATAGCCTACTTATCCGTGGGTACCCACATGGAAAAAAATAGCCTACTTACCCGTGGGCACCCACAAAATAGCCTACTTATCCGTGGGTACCCACATGGAAAAAAAAATAGCCTACTTACCCGTGGGTACCCACAGAATAGCCTACTTACCTGCAGGTACCCACATGGAAAAAATAGCCCACTTACCCATGGGTACCCACAAAATAGCCTACTTACCTGTGGGTACCCACATGGAAGGAAAGAACAAAAAAATTTGAAGTATGTATGCTCCTTATTTGAGGGTTTAAAATTCATGCAAGAATCAGAAACAGTTCTGATAAATAATTCTTGTAAGGCAAACTATGAGAATCAACTTTTATTGTCATAGAATGTTCATTTGATTGTTGTTGTGGATTCTGAAAATGTCTCTAAAGGCTTGAGGAATTTTATTTATTTTTTCTGTCAATAAATCCAAACCCAAACAGATTGATTTCCCCTGAAATGGCTATTAACGTAACTAACTGTGTGCAGGAAAATGTTTTGCACGTGTGGAGGAACGTTGCTGTTCATGTTTTAGTCTCACATTTAACTCGCCAGGACTCTGACTGCAATTTATTTATTAGCTCACCTGAGCGAAGCTCAAGGGGATCTTTACTAATCACTTTCCGTCCGTCATCCGGTGTCCGGCATTAACTTCACATTATCGACTTGTTCTCATAAACTACTCACCCAGTCTGGTGTGCATGTTCTCTATCATATGTCAATTCAAGTTTGTTTAAAGCAAGTTGACCCACCCCTTGGTAGGGCCATGCCCAAAAAGTGAACCTAAATCTTAAAGAATCTTCTTCTCATGAACCAGCAGTAGCAGAGACTTGATATTAGGTGTGCAGCTTCCTTTTGAGGTGTAGACTCAGATTTGTTAAAGAGAAGTTCTAGGGGCTATATTTGCCATCGATAAGGGGGGGGGGGGGGGGGGGGGGAAGAATTTTTTCCCTGCCCAGAATTTCTATTCTCCAAACCCAGAGGCTGATTTGAACCAAATTTGATATGAGGTTTTATTGGAACATAAGTAGTTAATTTATGCCAAAAATTTTTTCCTGTCACCCCATGGGAACCGCAGGAACTAAAAATAGAAAAACTTTAAAACGTCCATATCTCCAAAACTGCACAGCACTGAGAATTTATTTTTATTTGGTGTGAAGCTTCCTTAGGACCAACAGAATGGAATGGTAAAAAAAAGTTGCTATTGATTTTATCATAGGGTACTTTTTCGGTACTTTGAAAAAGTGCTGTGTCAGTATTTTTTAACACTGTGGGAAATGGGGAAAACATTGAAGAATCTTCTTCTCCCAAACCACTGGTCCAGAGGCTTTCATATTTCACATATAACATCATTGGAAGGTTGATTCACATATTTGTTGAAATCAATTTCCTGGGTCCATATTGGGCTCTCTATGGGAGCCCAAATGTTCAAATTAGTGCAATATGAGGAATATTCTTTAAAAATCTTCTTCTTCAGATCCACCTATCAGTATCTTTTGATATTTGGTATGCAGCATCCTTAGGGGGGTGAGATTCAAGTTTGTTCAAGCCCAGTCTCTGGGTTCATATTTGGGCTCACTGTGGGAGCCCGAATTATAATTTAGTTCAATATGAGGAATTTTCTTTAAAAATCTTCTTCTTTAGATTCAACAGTCAGAATTCTTTTTATATTTGGTATGCAGCATCTTTAGGGTGGTGAGATTCAAGATTGCTCACTCCAAGTCCCTGGGTTCATATTTGTCTCCCAGTGGGAGCCCAAATTATAACTTAGTTCAATATGAGGAATATTCTTCAAAAATCTTTTTCTTCACATCCACCAGTCAGAATCTTTTGATATTTGGTATACAGTATCCTTAGGGAGATGTGAAATAAATTGTTAAAGAGAAGTCCCTGGGTTCATATTTGGGCTTCCTGTGGGAGCCCGAATTGTACCAAAATTTCTATTTTCCAAACTGAGAGGCAAATTTGAACCAAATTTGATATGAGGGCTTATTGGATAATAAGTACCTAATTTATGGCAAAAACATTTTTCCTGTTATTGGAACTGCAGAAGCAAAAAATTGAAAAAATTTAAAACACCCATATCTCCAAAACTACACAGCACTGTGATTTTTTTTTGTGTGTGAAGCTTCCTTAGGAACAGCAGAAAGGAATGGTCAAAAAAAAATTGCCATCGTTTTTTTTTTCATAGGGTACTTTTCCAGGACTTTGAAAAAATGCTGAGTCATCATTTTTTAACACTGTGATTAATGGGAAAAACATTAAAAAATCTTCTTCTCCCATACCACTTCCCCAAGGGCTTTTATATTTCACATATAACATCTGTGGAAGATTCATTCACATGTTTGTTGAAATCAAATCCCTGGGTCCATATTTGGGCTCTCTATGGGAGCCCAAATGTTCAGATTAGTGCAATATGATGAATATTCTTTAAAAATCTTCTTCTTCCAATGCACCAATCAGAAGCTTTTGATATTCGGTAATCAGCATCCATATGGGGGGTGAGATTCACATTTGTTGAATTTGAGTCCCGGCTTAATATTGGGGCTTTCTATGGGTAGGATGAGGGGGTGGCAGGGGCATGTTAGGTACGGGTTTGTTCAAATCCATTCCTTAGTGTTTTTCCATAAAATTTGCCTTTCATGACTTCATTCCTTTGTAGAGTTCATGAACCATGTCTAACTGAATGTGACCCCCAAATACTTCTTTGAACCACTTTGGCAAGTGAGCGATTAAGGCCACTTGGGGCCTCTTGTTTTATTATGGTTTAACGACACATTAACAGCCAGGATCATATCATGTCGGTGACAGTTTTACGAGTGGAGGAAGCCAGAGTATCGGGAGAGAATCACCGAGCAACGACGAGCAGCTGTCTGCTCTCCAACATCGTAACTCTAAACTCTGCACCGCGGCACAGACAGGGTTAGATTGGTTGAAGACATGCGCACCATCGACGTGCAGTATGCCATAGTACACAGCGTCATTGTGCCCCCATGTAGGCAATCAGAGGTTAAGTGCCTTGCCCAAGGACACAACGCGGGAGCGCGAATCAGTCACTGAAATGGTTACCCATCCAACTACACACTGACTGCTATAAAAAGAGTATAATTAAAAAATGACAAAATTGGCCTGCTTTACACATAATAAGGCAACACTTTTGGCTGAGCATTGGTGTTGAGTGAAGTCTTAGCTGCCTGTACAGGAAGCCAAGACTTCACTAGAAACAACTGCCAAGATTCTATAACTCCCATCAGCAAGACTACCAAAAGTCTGAATATTGGATCATGTGCTCTATGTGTACATATGTACTCATGTACATGTTAGACAAAACTCACCAAAACTGTTCTGTTGCCATTAAGGGTTAAATGGGGGCGCGGTGGCGTTGCGGTAACAGGTTCTCGTCAGATCACCGAAGTTAAGCAACGTCGAGCGCAGTTAGTAGTTGGATGGGTGACCTCTTCAGCGACTGATTCGCACTCCCGCGTTGTGTCCTTCGGCAAGGCACTTAACCCCGGTTGCCTGCATGGGGGCACGATGACGCTGTGTACTAAGGCGTACTGCACGTCGAAGGTGCACATGTCTTCAACCAATCTAACCCTGCCTGTGACGCGGTGCAGAGTTCAGAGTTGCGATGTTGGAGAGCTGACAGCTGCTCGTCGTTGCTCGGTGGTTCTCTCCAGGTACTCCGGCTTCCTCCACCCGTAAAAATGGCACCGACATGATATGACCCTGGCTGTTAATGTGTCGTTAAACCATAATAATAAAAAAAAAAAAAAAATTAAGGGTTAAATGCTAAGAAATATATGAATATGAGGTTTGCTTTTGTTACTATAGAAAATGCATGGGTTGCACTCACAAGTGTATAACAGTGCACCGAATTGTAAATGATTTAAATTAAAATTGATTTTCACAGCAGGAGATCATGCAATTCAAAACTGGTTTTTTGACTTGAGACAAATTTTAAGGTCTGTGGGTAATGTGGGAAAGATTATAAACTAATGATCTAAATAACTCCATGTTTGCACTATAGCATCTTTGTAATCACTGCTTTCATGGGCGTAACTATCAAGCCAGAAAATAAGCAGACTGTCATCTGCAAAATGAGGTCGCCAGAGGGTAAATTTAGTGATGCTACCCTGCACAGCAGGGTAGCATCACTAAATTTACCCTCTGTGAACCTCAATCTAAATCAGGATCTCGAAACTAAACAGAAAGAGGTACCCAGAGGATACATTGGCCCACCGTATGGGATAGCATCATCAAATTCACCTTCTGGGGACCTCATTCTGTCCGTCAACATCATGTTTTGGTCTTCTCCTCCAAAACTACTGGGCCAATTCAAGTGAAAGTTTGTGCGAGTGATGGTCCTGAAAGGGCATTGTATTTTTGTTCAACTCAGTATGCCCAGCCCCATGGGGAGGGAGTGGGGGAAAATGCTCCAAAATATTTTTAAAATCTTCTCATGAACCAGTGAGTACAGTAACAATGACTTGATATTTGTTATGGAGCTTCCTTTTGAGGTGTAGAATCAAGGTTGTCCGATCGAAGTTCATGAAGCAATATTTGGCCCAAAATTTCTATTTTCTGAACCGATGGTCTGATTTGAACCACATTGTCATTGTTTATGTTATGGTGTTCTGAAGAGAGCATCGAAAAAATGCTGAGTCGGCATATTTGCAAAAATTTAAATAAATCTTTTCTCCAGAACCAATGGTCAGAATCTTTTGATATTCAGTACACAGCATCCATGGTGGTGGGGGGGGGGGGGGGGGGGGGAGGGGGCTAATGGCAGGGGTTTCAGTTACAAGTTTGTTGAAATAAAGCCCATTGATATGGGGAATATTCTTTAAAAAAGTCTTCTTCTTCAGAACCACCAGTCAAAATCTTTTAATGTTTGGTATACATCATTGTTATGAGGGTCAAATTCACGGTTGTGTTCAAATCAGGTCCCTAGGTATATATTTAGGCTCGCTGTGGTAGCCCAAATTTTAACTTAGTGCAGTATGAGGACATTTTTTTAAAAATCTTCTTCTTCAGATCCACCAGTCAGAATGCTTTCATATTTGGTATACAACATCTCTAGGGGTGTCACAGATTCAAGTTTGTTCAATTTGAGTGCCTGGGTTAATATTTGGGCACCATATGGGAACCTAAAATTTAACTTAATACAATATGAGGGAATTTCTCCAAAAATCTTCTTCAGATTCACTGGTCAGAATCCTTTCATATTTGTTTACAACATCTCTAGGGAAGTTAGTTTCAAGTTTGTTCAAATTGGTTCCCTGGGTTAATATTTAGGCTTCCTATGGTAGCCCAAATTTTAATATAGTGCAGTATGAGGAAATTTCTTTAAAAATCTTTTTTTGTTCAATTCAACATGCCCAGCCCCATAGGGAGGGGGTGGACGAAAATGCTCCAAAATATTTTTAGAATCTTCTTCTCATGAACCAGTGAGTACAATGGAGCTTCCTTTTGAGGTGTAGAATCAAGTTTGTTCAAACGAAGTTCATGAAGCAATATCTGGCTTTGTAATGGGAGGGGTGAGATTTTTGGTTGCGCCCAAAATTTCAGTTTTCTGAACTGATGGTCCAATTTAAACCAAATTTGGTATGTGGTATTATTGGGTCATAAGTACTTGATTCATGCAAAAAAAATAAATCCTGCATCCCCATGGGAACCCCAGGAGCTAAAAATAGAAATATTTTTGAACGCCCACATTTCCGAAACCACATGGAACAGAAAGCTGGTATTAGTATGAATCTTTCTTAGGACTAGTAGAATTGAATGATAAAAAAAATACCATCTCTTATGGTAGGGTGTTCTGTAGAGGGCATCGAAAAATTGCTGAGTCAGCATATTTGCAAAAATTTAAAAAAAAACTTTTCCCTAGACCAATGGTCAAAATCTTTTGATATGCAGTTTTCAGCATTTATAGGGTGGGTGTGGGGGGGGGGGGGGGGGGTGCAGATACAGGTTTGTTAAAATAAAGCTCATTGGTTCATATTTGGGCTCAATACAGGAGCCCAAATTTTTAACTTAGGGCAATATGGGGAATATTCTTTAAAAATCTTCTTCAGAACCACCAGTCAGAATCTTTTAATTTGGTATACGTCATTGTTATGAGGGTGAGATTCAAGATTGTTCAAACAAAGTCCCTAGGTTAATATTTGGGCTTTGTATGGAAGACCAAATTTTAATTTTAGTTCAATATGGTGGGATAATTTTTAACAAAATCTTCTTCAGATTCACCAGTCAAAATGCTTTCATATTTGGTATACAAACATCTCTAGGGGAGTCAGATTAAAGTTTTTTTCAAATTGGGTCCCTAGGTATATATTTGGGCTCGCTATGGTAGCCCAGATTTTAACTTAGTGCAAAATGAGGAAATTTCATTAAAAATCTTCTTCATATCCACCTGACGGAATGCTTTCATATTTGGTATACATATTTGGTATACAACATCTCCAGGGGGGTCAGATTCAGGTTTGTTCAATTCTAGTGCATTGGTTTATATTTGGGCTCGACATGGGAACCTGAAATTTAACTAAGTACAATATGTGGGAATTTCTTAAAAAATCCTCTTCTTCAAATTCTCCTGTCAGAATTCAAGATTCAAAAGGTCCATCAGGTGTATCGATCAACCAATGGAGAAAAAAAAACTTAAACTTATTACATCGTTTAATCTGGGTAACTTACAGCCAGTATTCTATTCAAAGATGCGTTCCAGAGGTTTTTTTAGGTCATCACCTTCTTTTGTACTTAATATCAACATGATTTCCATAACACATTAGCTGATACTTTTCCCATACACAGCAAACATACTGTTAGCAACTGGACCATTTAATGGCTTATTTATGGGCGACTCAGAGGTGACTGGCCTATTTCCATTTGAAAACATTATCTTTGTATCAATGGGACGTGAGGCTAGAATCGTTACTAAAATCCATTATATCTGTGGTATAATCTATGTACAATACAAACTTCAGATTACTGTTAGATTTAACTTTTGACCTATACTTAGTAATTAGTCTGTGTGAAACACAGAGTATTGTTTTTGTACGGTTTCTTTTTCTTTTTTAAGCTCACCCAAGCGAAGCTCAAGGGGAGCTTTACTAATCACTTTCTGTCCGACGTCGTCCGGTGTTAACTTTACATTATCGACTTCTTCTCACAAACTACTTGACCAAATTGAACCAAATCTGGTGTGCATGTTCCCTATCATATGTCAATTCAAATTTGTTCAAATCAAGTTGCCCTGCCCCTCATTAGGGCCGTGCCCAAAAAGTGTGCGTAAATCTTAAAAATCTCCTTCTCATGAACCAGCAGTAGCAGAGACTTGATATTTAGTGTGCAGCTTTCTTTTGAGGTGTAGACTCAGATTTGTTCAAGAGAAGTTCGAGGGAATATATTTGCCGTCGTTATGGGAGGAGCAATAATTTTGGCTCCACCCAAAATTTCTAATTTCCAAACTGAGAGGCTGATTTGAACGAAATTTGATATGAGGGCTTACTGGGTCATAAGTAGTTAATTTATGCCAAAAAATTCTCCCATCACCTCATGGGAACCGCAGGAGCTAAAAATAGAAAAAAAATGAAAATACCCATATCTCCAAAACTGCACGGCACTGAGAATTTTTATTTGGTGTGAAGCTTCCTTAGGACCAACGGAATGGATTGATCCAAAAATAGTTCTATCGGTTTTATCATAGGGTACTTTTTCGGGACTTTGAAAAAGTGCTGCATCAGTCAGTATTTTTTTAACACTGAGTAATGGGGGAAACATTAAAGAATCTTCTCCTAAACCACTGCTCCAAAAGCTTTCATATTTCATATATAACATCTTTGGAAGATTGATTCACATATATGTTGAAATCAATTTCCTGGGTCCATATTTGGGCTCTCTATGGGAGCCCAAATGTTCAGATTAGTGCAATATGATGAATATTCTTTAAAAATCTTCTTCAGATCCACCACTCAGACTCTTTTGATATTTGGGATGCAGCATCCTTGGGGGTGAGATTCAAGTTTGTTCAAGCCAAGCCCCTGGATTCATATTTGGGCTCCATGCGGGAGCCCAAATTATAACTTAGTTCAATATGAGGAATATTCTTCAAAAATCTTATTCACATCCATAAGTCAGAATCTTTTGATATTTGGTATTCAGTATCCTTAGGGAGGTGAGATATAAGTTTGTTAAAGCCAAGTCCCTGGGTTCATATTTGGGCTTCTTGTGGCAGCCCGAATTGTACCAAAATTTCCATTTTACGAACTGAGAGGCCAATTTGAACCAAATTTGATATGAGGGCTTATTGGGTCATAAGTACCTACTTGATGCCAAAAACGTTTTCCTGTCGACCCATGGGATGGGAACCGCAGGAGCTAAAAATAGCAAAAAATGGAAAACGCCCATATCTCCAAAACTACATGCACATGTCACTGAGAATTTTTATTTTGTGTGAAGATTCCTCGGGGACAGCAGAAAGGAATGGTCCAAAAACAAATGCCAACCATTTTATCATAGGTACTTTTCCAGGACTTTGAAAAAATGCTGAGTCATTATTGTTTGACACTGTGAGTAATGGGAAAAACATTAAAGAATCTTCTTCTCCCATACCTCTGCTCCAAAGGCTTTCACATATAACATCTTTGGAAGATTCATTCACAAGTTTGGTGAAATCAAATCCCTCGATTCATATTTGGGCTCTCTATGGCAGCCCAATATTCAGATTAGTGCAATATGAGGAATATTCTTTAAAAATCTTCTTCTTCCAATCCACCAATCAGAAGAACATTCTTTAAAAATCTTCTATTCCGATCCATCAATCAGAATCTTTTGATATTTGGTATGCAGCATCCATAGGGGGGGGGGGGGGGGGAGATTCAAGTTTGTTGAATGTTTAATTTGAGCCCTTGGCTTAATATTTGGGCTTTCTGTGGGTGGGGTGAGGGGGTGGCAGGAGGGTGTATGTTAGGTTCAGGTTTGTTCAAATCCATTCCTTAGTGTTTTTCCATAAAATTTGCCTTTCATGACTTCATTCCTTTGTAGTGTTGATGAACCATGTCTAACTGAATGTGATCCCAAATACTTTTTTGAACCACTTTGGTAGGTGAGTGATTAAGGCTACTGGGGGCCTCTTCTTCTTCTTCTTCTTCTTCTTCTTCTTCTCTTGTATTCTGTCTACTATGCACTTCCTTGTCTGCATGATGACTCAAAAACGAATTGTTATATCCCAATAATTTTTAGCATATGGGCAGACAGGCACAATTTCTCGGCACTCTGAGTTTTTCAGGTCGCTAGAGCCCTTGAGTATGTGCCAGTCGGCCACAGGGTTTTCAAAGCCTCCAATTTCCTGTAACAGTAAATTATCCCCAAGCAATATTATGTTATGCTATTCACACTGGAGACAATGTAAACGTCAGTGGAGTTAGCTGTCAAACATTAAATGTTATTTTGCTATTATAATCAATTCCTCCAACTAAGTTGAGAGAAACTCTTTGCTTTGCAAGAAAATAAAGTATAAATTATTCAGTTCAATGCTTTTAACCCTCTCAAGACTTAAATGTGGGTACCAAAGATTTTATTTCCGTGAGAATAATGTTAACCCATAGTACTGAGAAAGTCTGTGATTATACATGCATAGTATTGAGAAAGTCAGTGATAACAATACATGTATAGTACTGAGAAAGTCAGTGATATTGATATGTACATAGTACTGACAAAGTCAGTGATAAAGATGCATGCATGCTGCATAGTATTGAGAACACAAAAGCAGAATTTATCAAATTATCTTCTCCTTCTCTCCCCACAAAACTACAGAATTCTCCTCTCCCCACAACACTACAGAATTCTTCTTCTCTCCCCACAATACTACACAATTCTCCTTCTCTCCCCATAACACTACAAAATTCTCCTTTTCTTCACACAACACTACAGAATTCCCCTTCTCTCCCCATAACACTACAGAATTCCCCTCTCCCCACAACACTACAGAATTCTCCTCTCCCCTGAACACTTCCGAATTCTTTTCTCCCCACATCAATACAGAATTCTCCTTCTCTCCTCACAACACTACAGAATTCTCCTTTTCTTCCCACAACACTACAGAAATCCCCTTCTCTCCCCACAACACTACAGAATTCTCCTCTCCCCACAACAGTACAGAATTCTCCTCTCCCCACAACACTACAGAATTCTCCTCTCCCCACAACAGTACAGAATTCTCTTCTCCCCACAACACTACAGAATTCTCCTCTCCCCACAACACTGCAGAATCCTATGTTTTAGGAAAGAAATGGAAGAACATTGAATCTGAGCTGCCATTTTCATTTTGTTTTCCTTGCTTCAGTCCTCACTTTTTTATTGATATGATCTTCACTTTGTTTTCCTTGCTTCAACCTTCACTTTGTTTTCCTTGCTTCAACTTTCACTTTGTTTCCCTTACTTCAACCTTCCCTTTGTCTCCTTGATTTGCTCTTCACTTTGTTTTCCTTGCTTCAACCGTCACTTTGCTTTTCTTGCTTCAACCTTCACTTTGTTTTCCTTGAATTGCTCTTCACTTTGTTTTCCGTGCTTCAACCTTCACTTTGCTTTTCTTGCTTCAACCTTCACTTTGCTTTTCTTGCTTCAACCTTCACTTTGTTTTCCTTGAATTGCTCTTCACTTTGTTTTCCGTGCTTCAACCTTCACTTTGTTTTCCTTGATTTGCTCTTCACTTTGTTTTCCTTGCTTCAACCTTCACTTTGTTTTCCTTGCTTCAATCTTCACTTTGTTTTCCTTGCTTCAACCGTCACTTTGTTTCCCTTGTTTCAACCTTCCCTTTGTTTCCTTGATTTGCTCTTCACTTTGTTTTCCTTGTTTCAACCGTCACTTTGTTTTCCTTGCTTCAACCGTCACTTTGTTTTCCTTGCTTCAACCTTCATTTTGTTTTCCTTGATTTGCTCTTCACTTTGTTTTCCTTGATTCAACCTTCACTTTGTTTTCCTTGATTTGATGTTCACTTTGTTTTCCTTGATTTGATCTTCACTTTGTTTTCCTTGATTTGATGTTCACTTTGTTTTCCTTGATTTGATCTTCATTTTGTTTTCCTTGATTCAACCTTCACTTTGTTTTCCTTAATTTGATGTTCACTTTGTTTTCCTTGATTTGATCTTCACTTTGTTTTCCTTGATTCAACCTTCACTTTGTTTTCCTTGATTTGATGTTCACTTTGTTTTCCTTGATTTGATCTTCACTTTGTTTTCCTTGATTCAACCTTCACTTTGTTTTCTTTGCTTCAACCTTCACTTTCTTTTCCTTGATTTGATGTTCACTTTGTTTTCCTTGATTTGATCTTTACTTTGTTTTCCTTGATTTGATCTTCATTTTGTTTTCCTTGATTGAACCTTCACTTTGTTTCTCTCGCTTTTTGAAAAAAAGGAGATATTAAATTTGGGGTGTACTTCCGTCCTTCCCATGTTTTTCGTTTCCAGACTCTAACTTTCCGTACAGTGACCGGATTTCGATGAAATTTGGGTAGTAGATCACTTTCATCAATTGTTGATCCAAGTTCGAATATGGGTATTTTCCGTGCATATTTAATTAGGTTGCTGAAATTTGATTGGCTGAGGGTTTCCAGACTCTAACTTGCCTTAAAATCAACCTATTTCGATGAAATTTCATATATGGATTACTTTTATTAATACCTAGGTCAAGTTCGAATGTGCGAAATTTTGTACTGAAAATCTGTCCGTCTGTCCCGTGCGTCAACGCACCTCGGACTAAAGCCGTATTTATGAACCGATCTTCACGAAACTTCTGGTTATCTTTGTTATCAATGTGAGACCAGAATATGTGTTTTGGAGTTTGGACCAAAATTCAAGATGGCCACCAGTGGCCATTTTGTTCCGAAATTGGGTGTAATCAGTTTTTTGTGCAGAACTTCTATATGAAAGTTTGGATTTGAATAAATTTTGTATGAATGTTTAGTAACATGCAATACATCACATATAATACGGGTTTTGTTCTCGTGCAAAAATTATGCGAATTAGGGAAACTGATTTATTCAGTGCTATTATTAAAACACAGTAAGTGTGCACCTTCCATGTTTTTCGTTTCCAGGCTCTAACTTTCCTTACAGTCAGTCGATTTCGATGAAATTTGGATAGTAGATCACTTTCATCAATTGTAGGTTCAAGTTCGAACATGGACATATTCCATGCATATTTAATTAGGTTGCTTAAATTTGATTGGCTGATGGTTTCCAGACTCTAACTTTCCTTAGAGTCAACAGATTTCAATGAAATTTCATATATGGATTACTTTTCACATCAGTTTAATGTAATGTGTCTTATCATACAGTCTTAATTTTTAGTGCTTCTGACAGTTATACTCCACATCAATTCAATTGCTTTGACAGTGACCTCCGTGAAAATAAATCTGATAACCACTGTCTGAAGCACTGTCTGTTCTGTCTCTTCTAAATAACTTCCACTTGCAACTCAACTGTATTCCACTGGATGCATAAATTCCCCTTGAAACTGCTGGTGACATGAATTCACTGAATTTGCTTGTTTTCCTTGCTTCAACCTTCACGTTGTTTTCCTTGCTACAGCCTTCACTTTGTTTTCCTTGATTTGCTTGTCACTTTGTTTTCCTTGCTTCAGCCTTCACTTTGTTTTCCTTGCTTCAACCGTCACTTTGTTTTCCTTGCTTCAACCTTCACTTTGTTTTCCTTGATGTGCTCCTCACTTTGTTTTCCTTTCTTCAACCTTCGCTTTGTTTTCCTTGATTCAACTTTCACTTTGTTTTCCTTGATTCAATCTTCAGTTTGTTTTCCTTGATTCAACCTTCACTTTGTTTTCATTGAGTCAACCTTCACTTTGTTTTCCTTGATTCGAAGTTCACTTTGTTTTCGTTGATTTGATCTTCACTTTGTTTTCCTTGAATCAACCTTCACTTTGTTTTCCTTGATTCAATCTTCACTTTGTTTTCCTTGCTTCAGCCTTTAGCCTTCTCTTTGTTTTCCTTGATTCGATGTCCACTTTGTTTTCCTTGATTTGATCTTCACTTTGTTTTTCTTGATTGAACCTTCACTTTGTTTTCCTTGATTGAACCTTCACTTTGTTTTCCTTGCTTCAACCTTCACTTTGTTTTCCTTGTTTCAATCTTCACTTTCTTTTCCTTGATTCGATGTTCACTTTGTTTTTATTGATTTGATCTTCACTTCACGATATTTTATTCATGAAATCTAGACCCACAAAGTGTAATTTTGTCCCAAGTTGATCACGATCTGATCTGGAAAATATCACTTGTGTGTTCACAGTACTGTATGTGGTCCTATTCCAGTGTTAATGTTAAGGCTGACATGAACAATTCCCCTTGGGAACCCTAGGCAGTGAGGCAGTGCTGATTTACTGTGGTAAACAAGCTCTGATATCCTGGTAAAATAGGATCCGTCACCAATGCTTGGGGTGGGCGTCCTCTAAAATGGGCAACATGAGCATAAACAAATGACTAAACTTGACTTTATTTCCATATTGCAGTTATGATTAAACAGTCTGCAGAAATATGTGACCTTAAACACCAATGAAGAAATAAATCTATATGTAATTAGCACGTAAAATTTATACTGAAGGTATGGTAAATGGATTGGTGTTTGCAGGTTGTACACAACCCTTTACCCAACGCAGACGATTTCAAAATTTATTATTTTAAATATCATTTTTAAAAATTTTTTCACCAAATTTCAACAAAACCATATCATGTGACCCCCTCTTTGGAACGAGTTTGACAAGCTCGTTCCAAAGAGGGGTCACATGATATGGTTTCGTTGAAATTTTTCGAAAAATAATATTGTTTCAGCTGCTGAATTTGCATATTACGTGGGCAGATGCAGGCGATTCGTTGGGTAAAGGGTTAACAGGGTTATTCAATTATTAGATATCCAGTTAAATGAGGGTTCTACTGTATTTTGCCTTACCTATTGTATTCTTGCATTGTATGAATACATGTTTGACCAATCAATTAATTCCTTATATTACAGTGTCTATGTCCTTTATTTTCTGTGGATGGTTGGCATATTGCGACAACAGAAGGATTAGGCAATAAGAAGAGTGGTTTCCATCCAATACAGAAAAGAATTGCCAGTTTTAATGGATCTCAATGTGGCTACTGTACGCCAGGATTTGTAATGAATGCCTATGGGTAAGTTTTAATGGATATCTGAATATGGCTACTGTAAGCCAGGATTTGTAACTAATACATATGGGTAAGTATTAATGGCTCTCAATGTGGCTTCTGTAAGGCAGTATTTGTAATGAATACCAGAATGTAAGTTTTAATGTTCTCAATGTGGCTACTGTATGCTAGGATTTGTGATGAATACCTATTGGTAAGTTTTAATGGATCTCCATGTGGCTACTGTATGCCACGATTTGTGATGAATACCTGTGTGTAAGTCTTAATGGATCTCCATGTGGCTACTGTATGCCAGGATTTGTAATGAATACCTGTGTGTAAGTTTTAATGGATCTCAATGTGGCTACTCTATGCCAGGACTTGTAATGAATACCTGTGTGTAAGTTTTAATGGTCTCAAAGTAGCTACTGTATGCCAGGACTTGTAATGAATACCTGTGTGTAAGTTTTAATAGATCTCAATGTGGCTGCTCTATGCCAGGACTTGTAATGAGTACCTGTGTGTAAGTTTTAATGGATCTCAATGTAGCTACTGTATAACAGGACTTGTAATGAATACCTGTGTTAAAGTTTTAATGGATCTCAATGTGGCTACTGTATAACAGGACTTGTAATGAATACCTGTGTGTAAGTTTTAATAGATCTCAATGTGGCTACTCTATGCCAGGACTTGTAATGAGTACCTGTGTGTAAGTTTTAGTGGATCTCAATGTGGCTACTGTATAACAGGACTTGTAATGAATACCTGTGTGTAAGTTTTAATAGATCTCAATGTGGCTACTGTATAACAGGACTTGTAATGAATACCTGTGTGTAAGTTTTAATAGATCTCAATGTGGCTGCTCTATGCCAGGACTTGTAATGAGTACCTGTGTGTAAGTTTTAATGGATCTCAATGTGGCTACTGTATAACAGGACTTGTAATGAATACCTGTGTTAAAGTTTTAATGGATCTCAATGTGGCTACTGTATAACAGGACTTGTAATGAATACCTGTGTGTAAGTTTTAATAGATCTCAATGTGGCTACTCTATGCCAGGACTTGTAATGAATACCTGTGTGTAAGTTTTAATGGATATCAATGTAGCTACTGTATGCCAGGACTTGTAATGAATACCTGTGTGTAAGTTTTAATGGATCTCAATGTGGCTACTGTATAACAGGACTTGTAATGAATACCTGTGTTAAAGTTTTAATGGATCTCAATGTGGCTACTGTATAACAGGACTTGTAATGAATACCTGTGTGTAAGTTTTAATAGATCTCAATGTGGCTACTCTATGCCAGGACTTGTAATGAATACCTGTGTGTAAGTTTTAATGGATATCAATGTAGCTACTGTATGCCAGGGCTTGTAATGAATACCTGTGTTAAAGTTTTAATGGATCTCAATGTGGCTACTGTATAACAGGACTTGTAATGAATACCTGTGTGTAAGTTTTAATAGATCTCAATGTGGCTACTGTATGCCAGGACTTGTAATGAATACCTGTGTGTAAGTTTTAATAGATCTCAATGTGGCTACTCCATGCCAGGACTTGTAATGAATACCTGTGTGTAAGTTTTAATGGATCTCAATGTGGCTACTCTATTCCAGGACTTGTAATGAATACCTGTGTGTAAGTTTTAATGGATCTCAATGTGGCTACTCTATGCCAGGATTTATAATGAATACCTGTGTGTAAGTTTTAATGGATCTCAATGTGGCTACTCCATGCCAGGACTTGTAATGAATACCTGTGTGTAAGTTTTAATGGATCTCAATGTGGCTACTCTATGCCAGGATTTGTAATGAATAGCTGTGTGTAAGTTTTAATGGATCTCAATGTGGCTACTCTATGCCAGGATTTGTAATGAATACCTGTGTGTAAGTTTTAATGGATCTCAATGTGGCCTCTGTATGCCAGGATTTGTAGTGAATACCTGTGTGTAAGTTTTAATGGATCTCAATGTGGCTACTCCATGCCAGGACTTGTAATGAATACCTGTGTGTAAGTTTTAATGGATCTCAATGTGGCTACTCTATGCCAGGATTTGTAATGAATACCTGTGTGTAAGTTTTAATGGATCTCAATGTGGTTACTATATGCCAGGACTTGTAATGAATACCTGTGTGTAAGTTTTAATAGATCTCAATGTGGCTACTCTATGCCAGGACTTGTAATGAATACCTGTGTGTAAGTTTTAATGGATATCAATGTAGCTACTGTATGCCAGGACTTGTAATGAATACCTGTGTTAAAGTTTTAATGGATCTCAATGTGGCTACTGTATAACAGGACTTGTAATGAATACCTGTGTGTAAGTTTTAATGGATCTCAATGTGGTTACTGTATGCCAGGACTTGTAATGAATACCTGTGTGTAAGTTTTAATGGATCTCAATGTGGCTACTGTATGCAAGGATTTGTAATGAATATCTATGGGTAAGTTTTAATGGATCTCAATGTGGTTACTGAATCCAGGATTTGTGATGAATACCTATGGGCGAGTTTTAATGGATCTCAATGTGGCTACTGTATGCCAGAATTTGTAATGAATACCTATGGGTAAGTTTTAATGGATCTCCACGTGGTTACCGTATGCCAGGATTTGTAATGAATACCCATGGGTAAGTTTTAATGGATTTCCATGTGGTTACTGAATCCAGGATTTGTGATGAATACCTATGGGTGAGTTTTAATGGATCTCCACGTGGTTACCGTATGCCAGAATTTGTAATGAATACCTATGTGTAAGTTTTAATGGATCTCAATGTGGCTACTGTATGCCAGGACTTGTAATGAATACCTATTGGTAAGTTTTGATGGTTCTCAATGTGGCTACCGTATGCCAGGATTTGTGATGAATGCCTGTGTGTAAGTTTTAATGGATCTCCATGTGGCTATTGTATGCCAGGATTTGTAATGAATACCTATGGATAAGTTTTAATGGATCTCAGTGTGGCTACTGTATGCCAGAACTTGCAATGAATACCTGTAAGTTTTAATGGATCTCAATGTGGCTACTGTATGCAAAGACCTGTAATGAATGCCTGTGGGTAAGTTTTAACGGCTCTCCATGTGGTTACTGTATGCCAGGATTTGTAATGAATACCTATGGGTAAGTTTTAATGGATCTCAATGTGGTTACTGTTTGCCAGGATTTGTGATGAATACCTATGGGTGAGTTTTAATGGATCTCAGTGTGGCTATTGTATGCTAGGACTTGTAATGAATACCTGTGTGTAAGTTTTAATGGATCTCCATGTGGTTACTGTTTGCCAGGATTCCTAATGACCTATGGGTAAGTTTTAATGGATCTCCATGTGGTTACTGTATCCCAGGATTTGTAATGAATACCTATGGATAAGTTTTAATGGATCTCAGTGTGGCTACTGTATGCCAGGACTTGCAATGAATACCTGTGTGTAAGTCTTAATGGATCTCAATGTGGCTACTGTATGCCAGGATTTGTAATAAATACCTGTGTGTAAGTTTTAATGGATCTCATCGTGGCTACTGTATGCCAGGATTTGTAATGACTTCCTATGGGTAAGTTTTAATGGATTGCAATGTGGTTACTGTATGCCAGGATTTGTGATGAAAACCTATGAGTAAGTTTTAATGGATCTCAATGTGGCTACTGTATGCCAGGATTTGTAATGAATACCTATGGGTGAGTTTTAATGGATCTCCATGTGGCTACTGTATGCCAGGATTTGTAATGAATACCTATGGGTGAGTTTTAATGGATCTCCACGTGGTTACTGTAAGCCAGAATTTGTAATGAATACCTATGGGTGATTTTTAATGGATCTCCACGTGGCTACTGTACGCCAGGATTTGTAATGAATGCCTATGGGTAAGTTTTAATGGATCTCAATGTGGTTACTGTATGCCAGGATTTGTAATGAATACCTGTAAGTTTTAATGGATCTCAATGTGGCTACTGTATGCAAAGACCTGTAAGTTTTAATGACTCTCCATGTGGCTACTGTATGCCAGAATTTATAATGAATACCTATTGGTAAGTTTTAATGGATCTCCATGTGGTTACTCTACACCAGGATTTGTAATGAATACCTGTGTGTACGTTTTAATGGATCTCAATGTGGCTACTGTATGCCAGGATTTGTAATGAATACTTATGGATAAGTTTTAATGGATCTCAATGTGTCCTCTGTATGCCAGGACTTGTAATGAATGCCTGTGGGTAAATTTTGATAGATCTGAATATGGCTACTGTGTGCCTGAATTTGTAATGAATGCATATCAGATATAATAAAGGATGGACTATTTTTCTTCTGGAATCTTCTTTGCTTTTGTGGGGGCATATATATGCACCAGAAAAGTGTTTTCCAAGTGGTAGCACATCTGTAGCAGATGGGAACAGTATCAGATGCTGAAGTTTTTGAAATGCTCTATTTTTTGTGAAATTACCCAAAAACTGAGTGAATTCCAAGGTAAATGGGGGATTTCCTATGTACTATTTTTTCTCTGAGTGTGACATCACATAGGTATCTGGAACATTATTTATTCATTTATTTATTGGTGTTTAAGGTCACATACTTATGCACAATGGCTAATCGTGACCGTGACAGGTTTATAGGTGGAGAAAGCCGGAATACCCAGAGAGAACCACCAAGCATCAACAAGCAACTGTCAAGGCCTCAACATTACAACTCTGTTCAAGCTCCCCACAAGCAGGGTTACAGCGATTGAAGACATGTGCACCATCGACGTGCAGTACACCTTAGTACATGGCGTCATCGTGCTCCCATGTAGGCAACTGGGATAAAGTGCCTTGCCCAAGGACACAATGCGGGTCATCCTAGCCAGGGGTCAAACTCGGGACCTCTAGCATAGAAGTCCAACAGTTTACCATGGAGCCACTGTGCTCCCTATCTGGAACATTATAAATACCACTGTACAAAACCGTTATTTTGTAAAATTTTATCTGCAGCTCAAAGTCATCAACAATATCATCATCAAAATGATTTCCATGTACAAAATAAGGCCAAATAAGACAATGGAAAATGTCAAAGTTAATCCCTGATCAGGCCTTGAAAAATTTAAACTCTGTTTCTCAGGTCCTGTTGCATGGCCCTCTTCACTGCTGCATGCTCTCTTTTTATAACCAATGCAAACTTAAAAAAATAAAAATTAAATGATTTATGTCTGATATTTTATCCAAATTAATAAAATTGATAAATTTGTACATTGAGTGCAGCAAGGCTTTGTGTGCTTTAGTATGGCAAAGGCTTCTTGCACTTAAGGGACAAAATACACCACCACTAAATACGCAACACTCATTGAAATCACGATTAACCCTTTACACCAAAACAGAGATTATCAAAATTTATTATTTTAATTACTATTTTTTAAAATTTTAACAAAACATTATCATGTGACCCATCATTGGAACGAGCTCGATGTGCTCGTTCCAATGAGCGGTCACATGATATGGTTTTGTTGAAATATTTTGAAAAATTAATTATTTTCAATGGCTCAATTTGTAAATTACGCAGGCAGATGCTTTGATTCGATAGGTAAAGGGTTAACCCTTTACCTAACGTGAAAAGCAGACGACACTTGGAAAAAAAATTCTTGAATAACTAATTTTTTTCATTTTTTGTCTCAAAAACATAGGTTATGACCCCTCGTTGGAACGAGCTCGACGAGCTCGTTCCAATGAGGGGTCATAACCTATGTTTTTGAGACAAAAAATGAAAAAAATAGTGAAAATTAATTGGCGATTTTTGAGAATAGCGCTGGCCGGTTTTGGCCGTTACGTTGGGTGAAGGGTTAAACCTGTATGTAACACAGATAAGAAGTAGCTGAAATGGAAACTGACAAATTTTGTTGTATGAGCAAGAGATGGAAAGTTCTGATAAAAGTTCTTATCACTCACCAAGTCACGTGCTACATTCTATATTTAGGTATCACTCACCAAGTCAGGTGCTACGTTCTATATTTAGGTATCACTCACCAAGTCAGGTGCTACATTCTATATTTAGGTATCACTCACCAAGTCACGTGCTACGTTCTATATTTAGGTATCACTCACCAAGTCAGGTGCTACGATCTATATTAAGGTATCACTCACCAAGTCAGGTGCTACGTTCTATATTTAGGTATCACTCACCAAGTCAGGTGCTACGTTCTATATTTAGGTATCACTCACCAAGTTAGGTGCTACGTTCTATATTTAGGTATCACTCACCAAGTCAGGTGCTATGTTCTATATTTAGGAAGAGCTTTGATGCCAAGTCAGGTGCTACATTCTATATTTAGGAAGAGCTTTGACGCCAAGTCAGGTGCTACGTTCTATATTTAGGAAGAGCTTTGATGCCAAGTCAGGTGCTACGTTCTATATTTAGGAAGAGCTTTGATGCCAAGTCAGGTGCTACGTTCTATATTTAGGAAGAGCTTTGATGCCAAGTCAGGTGCTATGTTCTATATTTAGGAAGAGCTTTGACAAGCACGTCTTCTTTCCAAGGTTTTCAGTGCAACTATTACAAATTTACCTCGGAACAAATCAAAATGACTTTTTTAAAGTGAGTCCAGAATATTGCCGATCAAAATAACCAAGTAATCTTTTCTTCAACGTTTTCCGTAATTTTGGCCAACAGAATGAAATGTTAAATTATTAATATAATGTTTCTTCACTGCAGTATTCATTCTACATGAAGGATGACCAAGCATGCAAGTTAATGCTGGATGAATTCTGAGCAGTTTTAAGATGAAGGTACATGTACACCCAAGACACATTATTTCGGATACTCAAACTCCATTTTGTAATATGTCAGATATCATTCTTAAATGACAGACATGATTCATTTGGTGTCGGCCATTTTGTCTGGATGTGCAATTGAAATTTATTTTCGAGCTTGATATGCACAAGCCATAAGTTGTTTTATGGGCCTTTTTTAGTGTACTTGTGCTTGCACAAAATTTTTCTTGTCTCACTTGGGTTTGGAAATGAACCTCACTTACGTATTTTCCTACAGTTATCCTCCTTTGGTTTTTTTTCTGAAGCTCTAAAATCTGTTGATTTGTCATCAAGTTAGGCATAGAGAAAACCATTTATCAAATCATTCAAAGATTTTATCTGTATCTTTCTGGTGACAGTATCAAGCTTTTACTCTTTATATCCAACAAGAATATCAGACAACATTAATTGTTCAAAAATTTCCTTAACCCTTTACCTAACATGAAAAGCAGACGACACTTGCAAAAATAATTCTTGAATAACTAATTTTTTTCATTTTTTGTCTCAAAAACTTAGGTTATGACACCTCGTTGGAACGAGCTCGACGCGCTTGTTCCAACGAGGGGTCATAACCTATGTTTTTGAGACAAAAAAATGAAAAAAAATAATGAAAATTAATTGGCGATTTTTGAGAATAGCGCTGGCCGGTTTTGGCCGTTAGGTTGGGTAAAGGGTTAACTCCTTGCATGCTGCTGGCAGATATTCTTGCCCAGCACAGGGTTTGTCTGGTTACTGAAATTAATCAAATTTTCACATTGTAAATGGAATGGATTTTTTTACCAATGATTTTATTGTGTTGTATTTAGATAATTGTTCGTCAAATCTAGTCATGGCTGCCCCATAGCTGCCTCACAGCAGCCATGACTAGATTTGATGAAAAATATCTTGAAAATACTCAAAGGGTTAAAAGTTACAAGTATTTAACAGGAATTACTAAAAAAAATTCCATTTTGTCACAAAACATAGCTTATGACCCAGGGCTCTGTGTATATTCGAATGCGATCGAATTGAATACCGTTTGAACACTGCTTAATATTCGCGAATCGAATATCAAGTCAAATTTATTAGAATGGTTACTGGTAGTGCTACTGGGAATTTAATCCAGAATATAATCATGATGGCCCGTACTCCCTATTCCATCCGATTGCTGAATAGAATTAGAATCGAACCTGCCATCGAATCAAATTCCATTTCGAATACTGAATAATTGCAGGGCCCTCCTTTGAACAAGATCATTCCAGTAAGACCTTGTAAGATATGTTTTAGGGACAAAAAATGAAAAACTATTAATATTTGAATGGTGAATTACACTGGCTGACTTTGGCCATCATGTTCAATAAAGGGTTTTATTGTACCTCGTGGCTGACTTTGGCCATCATGTCCAATAAAGGGTTTTATTGTATCTAGTGGCTGACTTTGGCCATCATGTTCAATAAAGGGTTTTATTGTACCTCGTGGCTGACTTTGGCCATCACGTCCAATAAAGGGTTTTATTGTATCTAGTGGCTGACTTTGGCCATCATGTTCAGTAAAGGGTTTTATTGTATCTAGTGGCTGACTTTGGCCATCATGTTCAGTAAAGGTTTTTATTGTATCTAGTGGCTGACTTTGGCCATCATGTCCAATAAAGGGTTTTATTGTACCTCGTGGCTGACTTTGGCCATCACGTCCAGTAAAGGGTTTTATTGTATCTAGTGGCTGACTTTGGCCATCATGTCCAATAAAGGGTTTTATTGTACCTCGTGGCTGACTTTGGCCATCACGTCCAATAAAGGGTTTTATTGTATCTAGTGGCTGACTTTGGCCATCATGTTCAATAAAGGGTTTTATTGTATCTAGTGGCTGACTTTGGCCATCACGTCCAATAAAGGGTTTTATTGTATCTAGTGGCTGACTTTGGCCATCATGTTCAATAAAGGGTTTTATTGTACCTCGTGGCTGACTTTGGCCATCACGTCCAATAAAGGGTTTTATTGTATCTAGTGGCTGACTTTGGCCATCATGTTCAATAAAGGGTTTTATTGTACCTCGTGGCTGACTTTGGCCATCACGTCCAATAAAGGGTTTTATTGTACCTCGTGGCTGACTTTGGCCATCATGTTCAATAAAGGGTTTTATTGTATCTAGTGGCTGACTTTGGCCATCACGTCCAATAAAGGGTTTTATTGTATCTAGTGGCTGACTTTGGCCATCATGTTAAGGTAAGGATTGTATTGTATCTAGTGGCTGACTTTGGCCATCATGTTCAGTAAAGGGTTTTATTGTATCTAGTGGCTGACTTTGGCCATCATGTTCAATAAAGGGTTTTATTGTATCTAGTGGCTGACTTTGGCCATCATGTTCAATAAAGGGTTTTATTGTATCTAGTGGCTGACTTTGGCCATCATGTTCAATAAAGGGTTTTATTGTACCTCGTGGCTGACTTTGGCCATCACGTCCAATAAAGGGTTTTATTGTATCTAGTGGCTGACTTTGGCCATCATGTTCAGTAAAGGGTTTTATTGTATCTAGTGGCTGACTTTGGCCATCATGTTAAGGTAAGGATTGTATTGTATCTAGTGGCTGACTTTGGCCATCATGTTCAGTAAAGGGTTTTATTGTATCTAGTGGCTAACTTTGGCCATCATGTTCAATAAAGGGTTTTATTGTATCTAGTGGCTGACTTTGGCCATCATGTTCAGTAAAGGGTTTTTCTAGTGGCTGACTTTGGCCATCATGTCCAATAAAGGGTTTTATTGTACCTTGTGGCTGACTTTGGCCATCATGTTCAATAAAGGGTTTTATTGTATCTAGTGGCTGCCTTTGGCCATCATGTTCAATAAAGGGTTTTATTGTATCTAGTGGCTGACTTTGGCCATCATGTTCAGTAAAGGGTTTTATTGTATATAGTGGCTGACTTTGGCCATCATGTTCAATAAAGGGTTTTATTGTACCTCGTGGCTGACTTTGGCCATCATGTCCAATAAAGGGTTTTATTGTATCTAGTGGCTGACTTTGGCCATCATGTCCAATAAAGGGTTTTATTGTATCTAGTGGCTGCCTTTGGCCATCATGTTCAATAAAGGGTTTTATTGTATCTAGTGGCTGACTTTGGCCATCATGTTCAATAAAGGGTTTTATTGTATCTAGTGGCTGACTTTGGCCATCATGTTCAGTAAAGGGTTTTATTGTATCTAGTGGCTGACTTTGGCCATCATGTCCAATAAAGGGTTTTATTGTACCTCGTGGCTGACTTTGGCCATCATGTTCAATAAAGGGTTTTATTGTATCTAGTGGCTGACTTTGGCCATCATGTTCAATAAAGGGTTTTATTGTATCTAGAGCTGACTTTTGCCATCATGTTAAGGTAAGGATTGTATTGTATCTAGTGGCTGACTTTGGCCATCATGTACAGTAAAGGGTTTTATTGTATCTAGGTCACAAATATGTTTTTTTCACATCCTCTAATCTTTAACATTTTTTTTTCTGGGTGGCTTGCATAATGAGGTATAGTCAAACCATATTAATTGAATAGCCACTTTCAGGTGAGAAATTATTCAGTTAACAGGAGTATTCAATTAACAGGAATTTTGTCATTTCCTTTATTCTTGTGATGTGTCTCGTTTGACAGCTCATGCAGGGACCAGCCGTGAGGGCGACTAGGGTGATTAAGTCGCCCTTCTAAGCCCAAAGTTGCCTAGAAAAATAGTCGGAGCGATTACAAGTCGCCCTCTAAAAATTGACCAAAATGAGAAAAGGCTGAACTGAGTGATGCGAGGTTTACATGAAAACGAGGATTTTCAAAAATCGAATGTGCTCGAGTGTGATAAATGGGCATTTTAATTCGTCAAATAAACATCCATTTATTTGAAATCACACAAGCAATTGTCCATTGTCGCTTTTGGCAGATTTTTTTATTTCCATTTTGTTGCGTTCCAGTCGGAGCTTCAAGTGTCAAAACGAAAATAGGTGACTTACGCGACTCAACAAAACAGTCCAGTTTGAAAGTAGGTTACGTCGCTTAGGATGCCGAAAATGTATACACAACGGACGTATTTTATAACACATTATTTTCATTTCGATTTGCTGACGACTGTTAACTGTTGGGCTGTCTATTCCCAGAAAAACACAAATGGAATTGAAACACATGAAAAAAAGCTTTAGTGATGTCAAGAAAAGCTTTGTACAGGACACAAGTGTGCATGTGGACGATCTTGAAAAAGGGTCCTCCTAAACATCGGAATGACATGAAATGATGCGGAATGACACCGGAATGCCATAAAAATGATGCGGAATGACATTTCCTTTACAAAATACTCGACCCCAGAATGTATTTTGTTTATTAACTAACAAAGTTCCTCCCAAGCAACCTTCTTACATCTGGTTCTGTTCACACTTTCAGACTTAGGAAATTATTAGGTTAGTAGACTTTGTTGAAAGGCAACCACAGGAGGGTGATGTGGGATTGGCACGAAGAAGAGGTGAGGGGTCATGAAGGAGAAGGTAGCAGTGGGGGATTTTCAGTCAATAATTACATTGTGATTTTTTAACCTGGCACAGATGCATCATAGACAACTGGACCTGGATTATTTGTACGTTAATGGAGGACCATAAATTGAAAATATGAAGGGGCGGCGGGGGTGGTACATGAATATTCTTAATTTTCCCCACTTGCCTATGAAGTCTCCCTACATGACTCTGCAGTCTCCCTATTTTTTCTGGAGGGAGACTTGAAGTCTCCCTAAAATTCCCCCCTAGGCTGGTCCCTGAGCTCACGGAGAGCTCTCTGTCAAATGGGGTAATCCTAAATCCCCTTCCACAAAACAGGTAGCCCTGAACGATGTTACTTTATACATGTTGGAAAATCTTACCTAATAAAATAATACAGTGCTACTCTGTAATAACAGGAAATATGTTCAGTAGAAATCCACCTAGACATACAACTTTACCAAGGAGTTAAGTTTAACATTTTTATTATACAACAGTTTGCAGTAAAGTTCTTCACTGTACCTTAACTTCACTCCTCGTAGCACATGTACTCCTTTCATTGTTTCTATACTGTATGTTAGAATTGATTGTCTTTGTAGGGGGAGGCGTTTACCAACGCACCCACCCCCCCCCCACCCCCACCCACCCCCGTATTTACTCTATGTATTGGGACAGCTGAAAATAAATATTTTCACAGATGTCCCACATCTTAGAAAATGGGGAAAAAACACAACC
Organism: Pictodentalium vernedei; assembly: GCA_031216915.1. Classification (NCBI taxonomy): domain Eukaryota; kingdom Metazoa; phylum Mollusca; class Scaphopoda; order Dentaliida; family Dentaliidae; genus Pictodentalium; species Pictodentalium vernedei. Next base: position 9,641,221 of record CM062297.1, read on the forward strand.
TGGTCTTGTTTTGATGCTGAATCAAGTAGTGTGTGATTTGTTTTCCATCACTATATACGCCATCCAATTTTTTTTAGATTTTCATTTTTGGTTCCAAAACATAGCTTATGCCCCTCATTGGAATGCGCGCATTGCGCTCGTTCTAATGAGGAGTCATAAGCTATAATTTGGAAGCAAAAAATGAAAATTTTTAGTTACACAAGAATTCTATTTATGAGTGTCATCTGCCACTAGCGTTCGGTAAAGGGTTGAAGACTGTCAAAATGTAATATTAAATAGTCTTCCTCATGTCAGTCCGGACTGTAAATATTAAAACTTAGGAACAGATTTAAATAAAAACAACTCAAATCAGTATGTATTATCAATTTTTTATTGTTTAAAAAGGAAAATTAAACACAAACTTAGCTTTAATATTGAGCATTTTGCACCGTTTTCAGGTGACTGGGTCAAGCCAACTGGAAACAAATCTCCTAGCTGAGTGTCCCAAACATTGGAGCATAAAAAAAAAATATTTTTCTGGAAAAAATGTGTGTCCCAAATTATAGAGTGTTCCAATATTTTGGGTAAATACGGTATATGGGCTCAGGCTGTTCACCAAACCCAATTTCTACTTTGAAGGAAATGAAATTCCTGTTTAAATAGAAAAAAACAGGGTGTAATAGATTTGGATGTACTGAGGGTAATTAGTTCTATAAACATTAGAAATACAGTTGTTGTCAGAGTAAATCTTCCAAAGATCACAGGAGTTTTCATTCAGTTATCTGGGTCTTACTTTATAACTTGTATACAATTAAAATGTCAAATTTGGACGGAAGGTATGGTACATTTTGTGAATGGTTTGGTGTTTGGAAGTTATATGCAATTAACTTGTTGAGTGCTAGAAGCCACTATCAGGGCTTTCAAAAAATTAGGGTTCCAGAGCAAAACCAATATTTTCCTTTCTCATGTTTCCTAGTCAAATGCAAATAATATTTTGTTTATAAAAGTTTGTTCTATTACAAATTATTGGAGAGGGCTGTGGGCACTCTCCAATAATTTGTAGTAAAACAAATTTTGAATAACATAATAATACCACCAAAAATAATGTAGCCCTCAACAGGGTTTTACTGAATGATGAGATTCCGACATGAGGTGTGTCCCTAGCTGCTGAAAGTGATGTTAAACTCTAATAAATAAATAAATAAATAAATAAATAGAATTATGAGAAATTTTAATTCACAATATTTTTTGCCCATTGGGGCTCTGCCCACTGATGGGAATCAAATTTCTCTGTCTGTGTCTGCATGCTATGGGCAGCCCCCCCCCCCCCCCCCCCCCCCCCCCTCCAGCCCCATTCGTCGACAATATATTTATGGGCGAATTTGAGGACCTAAATAGAGCCCCCCACCATCTCCCTCAAACCAAACATGTACCTCAGGTTCATTGATGACATTTTTATGATATGGTCACATGCATAAGTGACACTCATACAATTTCTAAAATAATGTCATGGGATCCACCACTCCATAAAATTCACAGCAGAATATTCTGACCTTTCTGGACACAAAGGTCATCCGTAATGGAAAAAGACTTCTTATGGACCTACACACAAAAGAAACTGACACTCACAGTTATTTGGATTTCAGCTCCTCTCACCCTTACCCTTATAAGGCGGGTGAACCCTATGGACAACTCCTGCAGGTCTGCCGGATATGTACCAATAAGCATGTGTGTCTCTGTATGTCCGATTTGTTTTTAACCCTTTACCTAACATGAAAAGCAGACGACACTTGCAAAAAAAATTCTTGAATAACTAATTTTTTTCATTTTTTGTCTCAAAAACATAGGTTATGACCCCTCGTTGGAATGAGCTCGCTCATTCCAATGAGGGGTCATAACCTATGTTTTTGAGACAAAAAATGAAAATATTTTGAAAATTAATTGGCGATTTTTGAGAATAGCGCTGGCCGGTTTTGGCCGTTACGTTAGGTAAAGGGTTAAGACTCTAACTTGACAATGTTTTGGCCTAGGATCAAGAAACTTCACTGATACACAGCCTTTGCAAATGGGATGAACCCTATTGATCTGTGGGTTGAGAGATTGAAGTTCAAGGTCACAGGGTGCTCCAATCCAAAACAATTTCCAATTATTTTCCAACCATTGTTTGGCCTAATATCATGAAACTTCACATGTAAACATCTTAGGAAACAAGAATGAACTGTGTCAATTTGGAAGGGATGGGGGAGGCGAAAGGGAAAAAGGTCAAGATCACATGGGCTGGTGTAAAAACAGTTTATGGGATTAACTTGAGAATGCATAAGACTAGGATAATTTGAGGGCCAATGTGGGACTCAATTGATGGTCACCTTCACAAATTTGGTCTTTTCATTAGATAACAGGGTAACTGATAGGCCCAACCAGTCGGAGTCTTGTTGTGGTATTCCTCTACAAACTTGTCATGAATGAATCTTTGTTCCAGAACTTTCAGTAATGATTCAGTTAACTTGTTTAATTGCAGATTGCTAAATTCCAATCCTAAACCAAGTCAGGCTGAGATAGAAGCAGCATTGGATGGTAACATATGTCGATGCACAGGCTACAGGCCAATACTAGATGCCATGAAATCTTTTGCCACAGACTCCAATGTTGAAGGTGGTGGATGTATAGATATAGAGGTGAGTACCCTAACCTAGCCAGACTGAGTTATCATTGGATGGTAACCTATATCACACTACAGACTGTAGACCAGCACTAGAGAATCCAATGTTGAAGGTGGTGGATGTATAGATATAGAGGTGAGTACCTTAACCTAGCCAGACTGAGTTATCATTGGATGGTAACCTATATCACTCTACAGACTGTAGACCAGCACTAGAGATGCCATTGTTGAAGGTTATGGCTGTAAAGATATAGAGGTGAGTACCCTAACCTAGCAAGACTGAGTTAGAGTTATCATCGGATGGTAACCTATATCACTCTGCAGACTGTAGACCAGGAATAGAGACTCCAATGTTGAAGGTGGTGGATGTATAGATATAGAGGTGAGTACCCCAACCTAGCCAGACTGAGTTATCATTGGATGGTAACCTATATCACCTACAGACTGTAGACCAGCACTAGAGACTCCAATGTTGAAGGTGGTGGATGTATAGATATAGAGGTAAGTACCCTAACCTAGCCAGACTGAGATAGAGTTATCATTGGATGGTAATCTATATCACTCTACAGACTGTAGACCAGCACTAGAGACTCCAATGTTGAAGGTAGTGTATGTATAGATATAGAGGTGAGTACCCTAACCTAGCCAGACTGAGATAGAGTAATCATTGGATGGTAACCTACATCACTCTACAGACTGTAGACCAACACTAGAGACTCCAACGTTGAAGGTAGTGGATGTATAGATATAGAGGTAAGTACCCTAACCTAGCCAGACTGAGATAGAGTTATCATTGGATGGTAACCTATATCACTCTACAGACTGTAGACCAGCACTAGAGACTCCAATGTTGAAGGTAGTGTATGTATAGATATAGAGGTGAGTACCCTAACGTAGCCAGACTGAGAGAGAGTTATCATTGGATGGTAACCTATATCACTCTACAGACTATAGACCAGCACTAGAAACTGCAATGTTGAATGTGGGGTATGTACAGATAGAGGTGAGTACCCCAACCTAGTCAGACTGAGATAGTGTTATAATTGGATGGTAACCTATATCACTCTACAGACTGTAGACCAGCACTAGAGACTCCAATGTTAAGTGGTGTATGTACAGATATAGAGGTGAGTAAGCTAACCGAGCCAGACTGAGATAGACTTATCATTGGATGGGCATTTATGTCACTTTACAGACTGTAGACCAGAACTGGAGACTACAGTGTAGAAGGTGGTGTATGTACAGATATAGAGGTGAGTACGCTAACCTAGACAGACTGAGATAGAGTTAGCTAAAATAAAATATACAACAGAGGTTAGCCTAAGTTCAAAGATTATTATGTTGCTATGTCGAGCTGTGCTGAGCCAAACTAGTTTCGAACTGTTGTGTTCTTCTTCAGTGGCATGAAAGCCAGAGGTCACTGTTGCTCGCTCCCTTTTATACCCTCATGAGAGGTGTGTCATGTCCAGGTCCAGCAAGGACATGACTGGGTCATCCTGGGGTCACATTGTGGGCAGCTACACCCCTTCTGGGTCAAAAGGTCAAATTGGGGGATGTTGAACTTTTGACCTTTGACCTGTGTTGGAGGTCATGGGAGGCTTGTGCCCCTGTTGGTGCATTTAAGTGGACAGACAGGTCATGGGGATTGGTAGGTTGCTTAGTATTGGAAACATTTATCCCCCCCCCTCCCCTTCCCTTGCAAAAAGCATTACCCCAACCAAAACAATTCTGTCACATGCTCAGATAAGCAAGCCAACAGAGGCAAACACCACCTATGGCCTCTGGCACAGAGGTCAAATGTCAAAAGTTCAACACCCCTCCCCCCTTTGGGGGCAATTTGACCTTTTTGACCCAGAAGGGATGGAACAGCTCAGACAGCTGCACCCACCATGTGATCTCAGGATGACCCGATCATGACTTGCTTGACTGGAGACATGACACCGTCTCGTGGGAGTATAAAAGTTAATGAGCATTAAGCAACCTTTGGATTTCATGCCACTGAAGAAGAACACAACAGTTTAAAACTAGTTTGGCGCAGCAAAGCTTGGCTTAGCAACACAATAACCTTTGAACTTAGGCTAACATCTGTTATATATTATATTTTTTCTTAACATGTTAGTACACCATTTTCAAAGATTATGGCAAACTTATCACCATCGACTTCGTCTAGTAATGTATGGTTGTCAGATGATAGTGTAGCCACATACAATGGCTCATCATCGGACACTTCTATTAATAGCCACATCATGATATGAAAAAGAGGAAAATTGACTTTGACATGCCCTCAACATAAGACAAACTCATCATACCCAAAATCTTGCAGGATCACTATGAGATTTATGGAAACTCCAATGTTGAAGGTGGTGTCTGTAAAGATAGAGAGGTGAGCACCCTAACCGATCCAGACTGAGATAGCCGTATCATTGGATGGGCATGTATGTCACTCTACAGACTGTAGGTCAGAACTAAGACTCCAAAGTTGAAGCTGGTGTATGTGCAGATATACAGATGAGTACCCTAACCGAGCCAGACTGAGATAGAGTTATTATTGGATGGGCATGTATGTCACTCTACAGACTGTAGCCCACAACTTAGACTCCAGCACTGAAGGTGGTGTATGTTCAGATACATAGGTGAGTACCCTAACCAAGTCAAACTGAGATAGTGGATGGTAATATATATATTGCTCTACAGATTGTAGACTAGCACTAGAGACACCAATGTTGAAAGGTATGGCTGTAAAAATATAAAGGTAAGTATCCTAACTCAGCCAGACTACAGGCCAGTACTGGAGGTGGCCAATGTGTAGAGAGAGGTACTCTTCCCCAGCCAGTCTGAATCGAGATGGTAAGATATGTCACCCAACAGATACCAGGCCAATACTGAAGACCCCAATGTTGAAGGTGGCCAGTTATGGAGGTATGTATTTTAACCTAGTCAGACTGAGCTCAGATAGGGAGCGTGGTGGCTCAGTGGCAGACTGTTGGAATTCTATGCTAGAAGTTCCGAGTTTAATTCCTGTCTGGGGCAACCCATGTTGTGTCCTTGGGCAAGGCACTTTATTCCAGTTGCTTACATGGGGGTACGTTGACTCCATGTACTAAGGCATACTGCATGTTGATGATGCACATGTCTTCAACAGCTGTAACCCTGCTTGAGTGGAGCTTGAGCGGTGCATGAACAGAGTTAGAATGTTGAGGAGCTGACAGTTGCTCGTCGATGTTCGGTGGTTCTCTCTGGTTACTCTGGATTTCTCCACCTGTAAAACTGTCACAGTCATGATTAGCCATTGTGCATAAGTATGTGACCTTAAACACCAATAAATAAATATACTGAGCTGAGATAGTAACACATGTCAATCAAGAGAGGGTTGAAAATGTTGAATTCTATCTTTACAGGATTTGAAGTTCTGTCCAAGGACAGGTAAAACATGTGCAAGTGGAGGAGCAGCAGTTACTAGTGATGTTGCATCAGACCATCCAGATCTTGTGATATCAGAGTACAGACATGGTAACACAGTGTGGTATAAACCTAGAAATCTAGAGAAATTGTTAAAACTCATCAAAGATAACAAAAATACAGATCTTTTCTTTGGCGATACAGCAAGAGGTGAGGTTTGAGAAGGTCTTTAATTTACATTTTAGGCTTCGAATTGCTTGTAGCTTTTTCTTCAAATTCTTTATTTGTGACCCAATGTTTAACCCTTTACCCAATGCAGACGATATCAAAATTAATTTAAATTTCTATTTTTTAAATTTAAAAAAAAAATTCAACAAAACCCCTAATTGGAATGATCTCGATGAGCTCGTTCCAATGAGGGGTCACATGATATGGTTTTGTTAAAATATTTTTAAAAATTTCTTTCTTTCAACTACTGAATTTGCAAATTACATGGACAGATGCGAGTGATTGAATAGATAAACCGTTAAAAATAGTAGCATCAAGCATTTCCCATAATGCATTGAAAAGTTGACTAATTATGTGAACATAAATTTCATGTGAACTCATTTAGCTCTAGTGGTGGTTACCCAATATAACCTGTTAACTGCAGAGTGAGGGGGGTGCGGTGGCATTGTGGTAACCGGTTCTCATGAGACCACCGAAATTAAGCAATGTCAAGCCCTTGGATGGGTGACTGATCAATCGATTCGGACTCCCGCGTTGTGCCCTTGGTCAAGGTACTTCACCCTGATTGTCTACAAGGGGGCATGATGATGCCATGTACTAAGGCATACTGCATGTCGATGGTGTGCATGTCTTCAACCAATCTAACCCTACCTACAATGTTGGGAAGCTGGCAGCTGCTCGTCGTTGCTCAGTGGTTCTCTCGGGTGCACCAGCTTTCTTCACCAACACGATATTATCTTGGCTGTTAAAGTGTTATTAAACCCTAATAAATAAATAAATAAATAACTGCAGAGTGATATATAGAGGAAATCTTTTGTTTTTGATTGGACACTGCAAATGATCTCATGAATGTTTGAGACAAATGTTTATATTTTGCGAGTGGCTTGCCACGAGTGAAAAATAAACATTTGTCGCAGTCAAGAATGAGATAATTTTTTGTGATCCACTTACAAGCACAAGATTTTTCTTTTATTATATGCATTTCAGAAGAAGTTGGTAGTTTTCTACAATAAATTGGTGATATTCACCATGATGAGACTTGAAATCGAAGCACGAACGCTAACAGCTGATTGTTGCACTTTTCTGCATTAATAGTCTGCCTTTCGAAAATATAGTTCTCATATATTGATATACCTTATAAATATATCAAATTTTAACATATAGGATATTTAAATAACTATAATAAGGCCACACAAAGTAGATCTTCTGTTTCTCAGGCCATTATTTGTGAAATTGCATGCGGGAGAGCGGTTTTTTATTTTATTTTTTATTTCAGTAATTTCTTCTTTGCCATCAAAAGTTCATGTTCTTGGTTCAAGATTTAGGCCTCATAATCTACAGAATAGCATGGATGGTGGTGTATTTCATCCCTTGAGTGCAAGAAGGCTTTGCAATGCTAAAGCATTGCAAAGCCTTCTTGCACTCAAGGGACAAATTCATCAATATTTTTAACTTGGGTAAAATATCAGACATAAACCATTTAATTTTTATTTTTAGCTCAACTTTGGCGAAGCCAAATTTGAGCTTATGCCATGGCCTGTCGTCCGTCTGGCCGTCTGTCCATCTGTCCGTCAACAATTGGATACGGCTCGGGCTAGAGGTCGTATTTATGAACTGATCTTTACGAAACTACTTGGGTACCTTTGGTATGACTGTGGGACGAGAACGAGTGTTTTGGGGTGCGGTCTGAAATTCAAGATGGCTGCCAGCTGCCATTTTGTACCGACGATGCAGAAATCTGTTTTTTGTACAGAACTTCCATATGAAAGCTCTGATTTGAATAATTTTTTGTATGAATGTTTAGTACCATGGGATACATCACATATAATACAGGTTTTTTTCTCGTGCGTAAATTATGCAAATTAGACTAACTTTGATGTTTTTTGGTGTTACTTTCAGCACTCAGTGAGTGTAAGTGCAAATGCCAATACGGCTCGGGCTAGAGGCCGTATTTATGAACCGATCTTTACGAAACTTCTTGGGTACCTTTGTTATCACCGTGGGATGAGAACGAGTGTTTTGGGGTCCGGTCCGAAATTCAAGATGGCCGATGGCAGCCATTTTGTACGAAATTTGGTGCAATCAGATTTTTGCACAGAACTTCCATATGAAAGCGCTGATTTGAATAATTTTTTGTGTGAATGTTTAGTACCATGGGATACATCACATATAATATGGGTTTTTTCCTCGTGCAGAAATTATGCAAATTAGATGAACTTTGATTTTTTCAGTGCTGCTTACACACAGTAAGTACACATGTCAATACGGCTCGGGCTAGAGTCTGTATTTATGAACCGATCTTCACGAAACGTCTTGGGTACCTTTGTTATCACCTTGGGACGAGAACGAGTGTTTCTGAGTGCGGTCCAAAATTCAAGGTGGCTGCCAGTGGCCATTTTGTATCGAAATTAGGTCTAATCAGTTTTTTGTACACAACTTCTATACGGCTCAGGCTAGATGCCGTATTTATGAACCGATCTTTACGAAACTTCTTGGGTACCTTTGTTATTACCATGGGATGAGAACGAGTGTTTTTGGGTGTGGTCCGAAATTCAAGATGGCCACCAGCAGCCATTTTGTACCAAAATTAGTGCAATCAGTCTTTTGTACAGAACTTCTGTATGAAAGTTCTGATTTGAATAAATTTTTGTATGAATGTTTAGTAACATGGAATACATCACATATAGTACGTGTTTTTTTCTCGTGCAGAAATTATGCAAATTAGATGAACTTTGATTTATTCAGTGCTACTTATACTCTGTAAGTGCACATGTCAATACGGCTTGGGCTAGAGGCTGTATTTATGAACTGATCTTCACAAAACTTCTTGGGTACCTTTGTTATCACCTTGGAACGAGAACGAGTGTTTCTGGGTGCGGTCCAAAATTCAAGATGGCTGCCAGTGGCCATTTTGTACCGAAATTAGGTCCAATCAGTTTTTTGTCACAACTTCTACACAGCTCATATTTGTGAACTGATCTTCACGAAACTTCTTGGGTACCTTTGTTTTCACCTTGGGACAGGATGAGTGTGTTTCGGGGTGCCTTTGTTATCACTGTGCTATGAGAACAAATATTTTGCGGTTCAGTCAGACCCACTCTGGGACTCAAAGATTTTTTCTAGTTTAGTATCTGACTGTCACCCACCTTTGCAATACTTCACCTATACATTTGTTACAGGCAACGCTCAGTATTTATGTACAGACCGTTACAATACTTTATATGTACCTTTGTTATCAGGTCATTACCTAGATGTTTGTCATTGCTGTGTCACATACTATACATGTACATGTCTTTGTCTTGACAAGTTGAGCTACAGTGTCATTGACACTTTCATTTTAAAGTTTAAATTGGTTATAAAAACAGAGCATGCGGCAGCCAAAAGGACCATGCGGGAGGGCCTGAGAAACAGATTTTTTATTTTTTTAGGCCTAATAAAAGTTAGCATATTTCATAATCTAAAAACATAATAGTATTGATACATGGAAGTGATTTCAAAATATTCTTAATGATAGAGTGAAAGTGGAAATTTCTATATTTTCACTGAGTGAGATATAATTGTCATTTTCCTGTGGTGTTTTCTTTTATATATAGTTGTATCTTCACTGAGTGAGATATAATTGTCATTTTCCTGTGGTGTTTTCTTTTATATATAGTTGTTTCTTTAATGAGTGAGATATAATTGTCATTTTCCTGTGGTGTTTTCTTTTATATATAGTTGTATCTTCACTGAGTGAGATATAATTGTCATTTTCCTGTGGTGTTTTCTTTTATATGTAGTTGTATCTTCACTGAGAGAGATATAATTGTCATTTTCCTGTGGTGTTTTCTTTTATATATAGTATCTTCACTGAGTGAGATATAATTGTCATTTTCCCGTGGTGTTTTCTTTTATACATAGTTGTATCTTCACTGAGTGAGATATAATTGTCATTTTCCTGTGCTGTTTTCTTTTATACATAGTTGTATCTTCACTGAGTGAGATATAATTGCCATTTTCCCGTGGTGTTTTCTTTTATATATAGTTGTATCTTCACTGAGTGAGATATAATTGTCATTTTCCCGTGGTGTTTTCTTTTATATATAGTTGTATCTTCACTGAGAGAGATATAATTGTCATTTTCCTGTGGTGTTTTCTTTTATACATAGTTGTATCTTCACTGAGTGAGATATAATTGTCATTTTCCTGTGGTGTTTTCTTTTATATATAGTTGTATCTTCACTGAGTGAGATACAATTGTCATATTCCTGTGGTGTTTTCTTTTATATATAGTTGTATCTTCACTGAATGAGATATAATTGTCATTTTCCTGTGGTGTTTTCTTTTATATATAGTTGTATCTTCACTGAGTGAGATATAATTGTCATTTTCCTGTGGTGTTTTCTTTTATATATAGTTGTATCTTCACTGAGTGAGATATAATTGTCATTTTCCTGTGGTGTTTTCTTTTATATGTAGTTGTATCTTCACTGAGAGATATATAATTGTCATTTTCCTGTGGTGTTTTCTTTTATATATAGTTGTATCTTCACTGAGTGAGATATAATTGTCATTTTCCTGTGGTGTTTTCTTTTATATATAGTGCGTGTATATAATAATGTGTTTTATGATATACTAGCCTGTGAAATATCGCAAATTATCTAAAAAGATATTTCTCGATATCCATCGACTCGATGAATATCAAGGAATATCTCTCAGTTGTTTCCTAAATGATGTCACACTACACAGCATCTCGTCACCTTGAAGGAACGATCAGCTGATCTTTGTTATTGTTTTGAAACGTATGCATTTGGGGTCGAATTGGGCTGAATATTGTGCAATAAAATGTCTTGTAGCAAAACAGAAAAAAAGAAAATCTACTCTATTTTAGTCAGTATCTGGAATTATCTCATGAATGTGGACCTGAAAGGTTTATTTTTCATGAGAGCTTGTGCAAGTGAAAAATAATATTTTCAGGTTCACACAATGAATTTGTTAGTAGCATCCTAAATGATGTTATGCTTCGGCACATGACATTGCCTTGAACGTCTCCTTGAAGGAACAATCAGCAGCCTTTTGCTATTGTAAAGAAACTTCTTGCAGTCGAATTGCGCTGAATATTGCACTGTGAAATGTCATGTAGCATGAAATAAAAATAAAATCTACACTGCTTTAGTGAATATCGGAAATTATCTCATGAGTGTGGACCTGAAAGTTTTATTTTTCACGAGCGCTTGTCACTAAAACAGCGTAGATATCCTCTATTTTCAAAGATTTGTCTACTTTCTTCAAAGATATCATTCCACCAGACAAGAAGGTTTTACTTTAGCAATATTTTTGTCATGAATAATTGTTTTGTTACAATTATTGGAGAGTGTTATTTGCCTTCTATGATACAATTGTAACAAAACAATTTAATAAAAACAGATTTTTCTACTAGTGAGAAAAACAACCGGATAGAGCCACCTAAGTGGCTTTCAGTACTTTTCAATAGAAACATAATAGTGGCTTATTCCTTTACCCAACGCAGACGATTTCCAAATTTTTTATTTTAAATATCATTTTTTAATTTTTTTCAAAAAATTTCAACAAGACCATAGCATGTGACCCCTCACTGGAACGAGCTCGACGAGCTCGTTCCAAAGAGGAGTCACATGATATGGTTTTGTTGAAGTTTTTCGAAAAATAATATTTTTTCAGCTGCTGGATTTGCATTTTACGCGGGCGTATGCGGGCGATTTGTTGGGTAAAAGGTTATAGCACTCAAATGATTAATGGATGTTTTTCCTCAGTCCTAACTACCAGACTCCAGATGCACATCGATGAAAATGGGTATATGTTATGTAGTTTTGACAGAGCTCCAAAACAGGAGTCAGGGGCACCTTGTGTTGAACAGTTTTACAGATGGAGGAAGCCAGAGTACCTGGAGAGAACCACCAAGCAACAGTGAGCAACTCTCAGACTACCCAATGTAGTTACTTGTCTTAACTCTTACCCTCAGAGTATTTTCAAGATATTTATCATCAAATCTTGTCATGGCTGCTCTGAAGCAGCCATGACTAGATTTGATGAAAAATTCATTCAAATTTCACTTGAGAAATCATTGGTGAAATAATCCATTCAGTTTACAGGGAGGATATTGGACTTAATATGCCAAAATTATAATATTTCAGGAGTATGAGAAATTCTGTTCTGGGCAGGAATATTTGCCAGCAGCATGTAAGAAGTTAATAGTCACTAGGCCTTACTAGGTCTAATACTTACTAGGCCTAGTACTTACTAGGCCTAATACTTACTAGCTTACTAGGCCTAATACTTACTAGCTTACTAGGCCTAATACTTACTAGGCCTAATACTTACTAGGCCTAATACTTACTAGCTTACTAGGCCTAATACTTACTAGCTTACTAGGCCTAATACTTACTAGGCCTAATACTTACTAGGCCTAATACTTACTAGCTTACTAGGCCTAATACTTACTAGCTTACTAGGCCTAATACTTACTAGCTTACTATGCCTAATACTTACTAGGCCTAATACTTACTAGCTTACTAGGCCTAATACTTACTAGGCCTAATACTTACTAGGCCTAATACTTACTAGGCCTAATACTTACTAGGCCTAATACTAGCTTACTAGGTCTAATACTGACTAGCTTACTAGGCCTAATACTTACTAGCTTACTAGGCCTAATACTTACTAGGCCTAATACTTACTAGCTTACTAGGCCTAATACTTACTAGGCCTAATACTTACTAGGCCTAATACTTACTAGCTTACTAGGCCTAATACTTAGTATGCCTAATACTTACTAGGCCTAATACTTACTAGCTTACTAGGCCTAATGCTTACTACGCCTAATACTTACTAGCTTACTATGCCTAATACTTACTAGGCCTAATACTTACTAGCTTACTAGGCCTAATACTTACTATGCCTAATACTTACCAGCTTACTAGGCCTAATACTTACTAGCTTACTAGGCCTAATACTTACTAGGCCTAATACTTACTAGCTTACTAGGCCTAATACTTACTAGGCCTAATACTTACTAGCTTACTAGGCCTAATACTTACTAGCTTACTAGGCCTAATACTTACTAGGCCTAATACTTACTAGCTTACTAGGCCTAATACTTACTAGCTTACTAGGCCTAATACTTACTAGCTTACTATGCCTAATACTTACTAGGCCTAATACTTACTAGCTTACTAGGCCTAATACTTACTAGGCCTAATACTAGCTTACTAGGCTTAATACTTACTAGCTTACTAGGCCTAATACTTACTAGCTTACTAGGCCTAATACTTACTAGGCCTAATACTTACTAGCTTACTAGGCCTAATACTTACTAGGCCTAATACTTACTAGGCCTAATACTTACTAGCTTACTAGGCCTAATACTTACTATGCCTAATACTTACTAGGCCTAATACTTACTAGCTTACTAGGCCTAATGCTTACTACGCCTAATACTTACTAGCTTACTATGCCTAATACTTACTAGGCCTAATACTTACTAGCTTACTAGGCCTAATACTTACTATGCCTAAGACTTACCAGCTTACTAGGCCTAATACTTACTAGCTTACTAGGCCTAATACTTACTAGGCCTAATACTTACTAGCTTACTAGGCCTAATACTTACTAGGCCTAATACTTACTAGCTTACTAGGCCTAATACTTACTATGCCTAATACTTACTAGGCCTAATACTTACTACGCCTAATATTTACTAGCTCCAAAACAGGAGCTCTGTCAAAAATTACTTGGCATGTACTTCATCTTTCCTATACTATATTTTAGAATGTCTGTCTGTCTGTCTGTCTGTCTGTCCGCTATAGAAATGAATATGGGGCCATCCAGAGTGCCCGAAATGCATCTACTAGGGGTACTTTTTTATGGCGGAGGTCCTCGTCAGGTTTAAAAAAAAAGTGTGCAGGGTGGGGGCAGGGAGGGGCACCAAAAAGTTATGACCAAATTTTTTTTCACCGGTATAGGTCTTCAAAGGGGTCTACTTGGGGTAACTTTTTATCAGGAATCTAGTACTTACTAGACCTAATACTTACTAGCTCCAAAACAGGAGCTCTGTCAAAAACTACTTAGCATATTCTTCATAAATAAATAACGTAGTCATTAATAGTTTAATAGATATGGTCTGACTTACAGTGGGTTTTGAGAAGTATTTCCATGCTCTATAATCAGGTTAGTTTTTCTACAGTATCATGTTAATTTGTGTTACTAGACTTCAGTAGCATTGTAATGCATGGAATACCTGCCAATATTTGAATTTTCTACCCTTGATGGTATGTGTCAGGGAATCATGGTTAGTTCAGTTGAGAATTTTACTGTCTATTTCATATGGGGCTGAATGCTGGTCTCAAAAAAGGCCTTGAATTAAACCATAGTTTGATACTACAAGATTATGGAGCTGCAGTTGTGTGTTATGTTTTCAATGCCAGTGTTAATAAGTTGTCAGATAACAACAAAAATCTATATTTCAATTTTTTTTCACTCACAATATCTGTTTGAGATATTGATTTTGGAATCATCTCCAACATAGTGTGCCAACAATCAGTGCTGAGTCTGGTAATATAAAAACAAGAGAAGTCTCCCACAAAGTAGATTTTCTGTTTCTCCATCCATCCATCCATCCATCCATCCATCCATCCATATCCATTGTCCAGCCAGCATGAACTTTACATTTACAACTTCTCCTCATAAACCACTGGACCAAATTGAACCATATTTGTTCCTTATCATATGTCAGTTCAAGTGTGTTCAAATAAAGTTGACATGTCCACAGGGGGCACCACAAGGGGCATTACTTGTTTTCAAAATTGTTTTCCAAAATTAAAAAAGTCTTCTTCCCCAGAACCATCCATTAGAATCTTCTGATATTTGGTATATCACATCTCTAGGGGGAGGGGGTCAGATTTAAGTTTCTTCAAATGGAGTCCCTGTGTTAATATTTGAGCTTCCTGGGAGCCCGAATTTTAACTTAGTGCAATATGAGGAAATTTCTTTAGAAATCTTCGTCTTCAGATCCACCAGTCAGAATGTTTCATATTTGGTATACAACATCTCTGGAAGGGTCAGATTCAAGTTTGTTCAAATTGGGACCTTGGGTTAGTATTTTGGCTCCCTATTGGAGGCCAAAGTTTAACTTATTGCAATGTGAGGACATTTCTTTAAAAACCTTCTTATTCAGATCCACCAGTCAGAATTCTTTCATATTTGGTATACAACATCTCAAGGGAGATCAGATTGAAGTTTCTTCAATTTGAGTCCTTGGCTTAATATTTGGGCTCTCTTTGTTCAAATCCATTCCTAGTGTTTTTCCATATAATTTGCCTTTCATGAATTCATTCTTTTGTAGTGTTGATGAACCCTGTCTACCTGAATGTGGCCCCAAATACTTCTTTAAACTAAACCATCCTGGGGGTTTGGGCTAGTTGGTTTTATACTCATTTTTTAACTCACCTAGAGTTACTATCAGTGTTACACAACACTTGTTTCTCTGTGGTGATTAAACTGGATCTCGGGGGATTTCACTTCACAACAACTTGTCATCAACAACTCTTCTATGACAGTTCGGGAATACTAGTAATAACAATCTCAACTCTTCTGAGGGTTAAATACTTTTATCTGTGTTCACTCTTTGCCATCTCCAATAAAAAATGTCACCAACCCTTATTTTCCGTGTGCCTTAACTTGCTCACTCATCTGTACAAAATCATCCAATCAGGGACTTCCAATTTTGGTCTCCAGAAAACATAATTAAGCTGAAGCGACAACAAGCTGCCATATACCATGACATAACAGAACCACTTTGTCAGGTGAGCGATTAAGGGCCCTTGGGGCCTTTTGTTTATTTTTGTAATTATTTCTTTGATCATCAAAGAGCGGGCACGGTGGCTCAGTAGGTAGAGGTGCAGGCTGCAAGCCGAGAGGTCCCCGGTTTGAATCCCACCTGCGGCAACCGCGTTGTGTCCTTGGGCAAGACACTTCACTCCCAGTGCCCATGTGGGGCACGGTGACGCTGTGTACTAAGGTGTACTGCACGTCAATGGTGCACCTGTCTTCAACCAATGCTAACCCTGCTTGTGTGGAGTTAGTATGTTGGGGAGTTGACAGTTGCTCGTCATTGCTCGGTGGTTCTCTCTGGGTACTCCAGCTTCCTCCACCCATACAACTGTCATGGTCATGATTAGCCATTATGCAGAAATATGTGACCTTAAACACCAATAAATAAATATAAATAAATTGATCATCAAAAGTTTATGTTCTTGGTTTGTTTTATGTTTTAGGCCTCATAATCTACAGAAGAGCATGGGTGGTGGTGTATTTCATTCCTTGAGTGCAACAATGCTTTGCAATGTTAAAGCATTGCAAAGCCTTGTTGCACTCATGGGACAAATTTATCAGTATTGGTGCTGTATTTAGCGTATCTAATAGCCTCAGAACTTCTTGGACATGTTACTAACAAGATGTCCTCCATAAAACTGACCACTTCCTTTTAATTAACATCCTTCACCTTCATGACTGACTGACCTTGACCTTGGTAAACTATAGTGTTAGTGTAAACAGTGGCGTCATGCTAGGGAATAATCTGGGGGGCCCGGATCGGTAACACCATCTAAGCAGAGTACCACTATCGGTTGGCACGTAGCGTGCCCCAAAATTTGGGAAAAAATGCCTCCCAGATTGCCAGAAATGGCACTTCCCAGGCCTTCGCCGAAAATATCACACTGTTGGCATGACAACCGTTGGTATGACACCACTGTGCGTAAACCCTCTATTATGTGGTACTTGTATTTAGAATTGTATAGTTAACACTGTATTTTATCCTTTGAGTACATTTCAAAGCCTTCTTGCACTCAAGAGACAAATTTATCAATTTTATTAACGTGGATAAAATATCAGACATAAAGCATTTCATTTTTATTTTTTTAAGTTTGCTTTAGTTATAAAAAGAGAGCATGTGGCAGCCAAAAGGACATCCAGGAGGCCAGAGAAACAGATTTTAAACTTTTTTAGACCAAATTTTTATTTCATTTTATTTGCTGAGACTGAATTTCTTTATCATTACAGGAATATTCAAAGATCAACCACGAGCCCCTGTACAAATAGATCTACAGAATGTTACTGAGCTCTATCATTGTACTGTAAGTCTCTTATTTAATGACCTGTTAACAAAATTTATTATGCCTCACGTCTCTGACATCAGCCATGGTTGGTTAATTTGACACCTTCTAAAAGTCATAGTACTCAAGTTTTGGGACAAAACACAGGTACTATCGGAATGTTCTTCCCTGGAGACATGACAACAAAGAAAATGTAAGCTTCCCTTCCATTGATCAGCGTTGATAACGCCCATGCTGATTGGAATTTCTCAACACCAAACGATGGTGCCATGTCTGTTTAACTTTTTTTGTCACTGATAGACACAAACTTACTGACAAATATGTCATCTTCAGTGGGTGTGTTTTCAATTTTAACTGCAAACAATGAATTCAAAACAATCAGAAATATTAAAAACTCACGTGGTGTTCACCATTTTAGTGAATCATGAATGTGACTTCAGTCAATTATATTTCCACAAGTTTAGTATTAGTACTCCTCTACCTGACTGGGTCTCCACCTCAAGCTCACTCCACTTAATTCTAACTACTGTCATCGTCCAAGAAACATGAATACATATTCCATTTTACCACTTATCACACAAGCATTAATAATGAATTCTAACATGAACAGCATGATGCAGTTGTAAACACTGACATTTGGTAATACAGTGGAGCCCCCTTAATTGGATATCTCTAAATTGTATATCCCTGTTAATTGAATATAATTTTCAAACACAAAGCCATTTACCATACCTTCAGTACAAATTTGATCTGTTAATTTCATATGGGTTGTAGAGTGAACTCCTGTTAATTGTATATAAATTTTTGTAATATGTCGAAAACAATACTGTGACACGCACCAAATACCCCTCATTTATCAATCTTTTTGTCCTCACTACATCCAATAGAGACATTTATTCTATTATATCTTGTTTGACAGAGCTCTATGAGCTCTGTCAAACAGGATATAATAAAATAAATCCTCAGTTTACCTCCAGAACACAGGAAACTGACTAAATCCCTGTTAATTGTATACTCCTGTTAAATGAATAATTTTCACTGGCAAAATGGATATTCAATTAAGAGGATTCTGCTGTATAGAAACTCCCAAAGCGACGGCACTTGTAACAAGTCATTTTCGAATTTGGTGTTCTAGAAACTCCTAAAGAGACGGCATTTGTTCGAAATGATGTCGCTAAGGTTCCGCTCTACAGTTTCGCACTATTGCACAGGGTTAAAATTCTAAAAATAGGGCATACAGTGAAACTAATGCCATATAAATTGGAGATATATTTTTAGTATCAGATATATGATTACATTAGGCTTTTTGTTGGACAAGAGAATTTGAAGTTTTGGTCCCAAAGTTGGAGTCTGATGCATTGGGGTAAATTACTAGATGAATTATGGGAAACGGTGGCTTCGAAAAATTGGCTATTTTTTGAAATATCATTTTTACACGGGTTTGTCACCAGGCATGTAACTAAAAAATGAGATGGAAACATGGAATTTTTTTTTTCACATTTTAGAAACAGAGGGTTATATGCCCCAGGGTAAGGTGAGTGGGGATAGTGGGAAAATTCTGCTTTTGAGGCTAATGGGTGGCTGAAATTTACTGGTATTGTCATTTTTTTATGCGACATGTATTTTGCTGGTTAAAGTCTTGCCTTTGACAATAAATTATTTCATTCACATTCAGATTGTTTATTTATGCTTAGTCAGATAGTGTTGTATGTTTTTGTGGATTTGGGAAATGTAATACATGTTATGGGTTAGATAACTAAGTTACAGAATATTTGCATTTAAAGTGAGTGCATGGCATGTCATTTTTTGGAAATGCCTGGAAAACTGTGGAGCCAAACCTTAACAATGAAAGCTATTTTTTGTTTAGCATAATAAAATAAATAGAACGTTACTTTTCGTGTTCCATCAGTCGATAGTACCTGAGATTGTGTGATTTTTGAAATAAAACCTGGAGTAGCTTCACTACTTCAGGCTTTATTTCAGAAATCACACAAAATCGGGTACAGTAAAACCTGTCTTGAGAGACCACTGTCTTGAGAGTCCACTGTCTTGAGAGACCACCTGTCTTGAGAGACCACATCTGCCAGGCACCGATTGGTTTTACTCTATAATGAACCTGCTATGGGAGACCACCTGTCTTAAGAGACCACCTGTCTTGAGATACCACTGTAACCTGGTACCAACTTGTATTTTTATGCCATAATTGACCTGTCTTGAGAGACCACCCCTTTGAAGACTGAAACCATGACAAAAACTTTTTACCTGTTCTGGAATTGGAAAATCCATTGTGGTTATACTAACATAATTAAAAGTATTAAAACCTCTTAATTGGGTTTCAATTGCTAACTCATTAAAGATTGACATGTTTTTATAAGACCCCTGAGAAAAGATTACTATTATTGCTGAATAAACAATTTCATACATACCTGAAATGTGACAGATAGGAATAAAAATAAATTTGTGTTGAAAATCTTTTTGTAACAAATTGAAATGGACTGTTATAAAAATTATAAAAATAAATTAGTGTTGAAAATCTTCAATGAAGATTTTCAACACTAATTTATTTTTATAATTTTTATAACAGTCCATTTCAGTTTGTTACAAAAACTTCATAAAAAAGAACAACTACAAAGTAATTACAAAAATCCATTCTTCTCTATTTCTTAATTTTGTGGTTGGTTATTCACTAACTTGAGAAAACCTGAAACCTGTTATGAGAGACCACCTGTCTTGAGAGACCACTTTTGTGTGGCCCAAAGGGCGGTCTCGCAAGGCAGGTTCTACTGTACTATTGACTGATAGAACATGAAAAGAAATGTTAGAATATTATAAAAGGCAAAATGTATCAAAAAATTATCAACTCACAGTCCATTGTGGTAACAATTTAAATTGATTATTAACTCACCTGACTAAAACTACAGGTGAGCTATTCTGATCACACTTCGTCCTCCATCATATTCCATCATAAAGATGGTGTTTATGTCTTCTCTTGCTGCACTAATTCCAAAACAATTTCATTTGAATGATGACTGGGGATAGCCAATTCAGTTTTGTTAAACTTGCAATGATGCCCTTCCCATGGGGAGGGGTTGGGGGAATTGCCTCACATTTAATAAAAACATCATGTTCTTAACATCTGATGGATGAATTGACTTGATATCTGGTATTCAGCTTTCTTTTGAGGTGTACAGAAAAGTTTGAGGGGCAATATTTTCAGTTGTTCTAGTAGGGGCAAAATTTTTGGCCCAGCCTAAAATTTCTATTTTCAGAACTGTTGGGTTGATATAAACCAAATTTGGTTTGCAGTATTACTGTGTCATAAGTATGTTGTCAAAATCATGCCAAATAAAATTCCTGCATCCCTGTGGGAACCCCAGAAGCTAAAAATAGAAAAATGTTTAAACCTCCATTTTTCTCAAATTGCATGGAACAGAAAACTGAAATTTGGCGTGAAGCATCCTCGAGAGCAGTAGAATCGAATGATTGAGAAAAGCAATCGTTGTGTCATTGGTATCCTTCAGGGAATAAAAAAAATCCTGAGTCACTTTTCAGAATCTTTGGATATAATAACAACCTTAGGAGGATCAGATTCAAGTTTATTTAAATCAAGTACTAGGGATCATTTCAGGCTTCCTGTGGGGACCTGCATTTTAACTTAGTGCCATTTCATATTGGGGCTCGTTTTCAGAACCCAAATTTTAACTTAGTGCAATATGAGGAAAATTCTTTAAAAATCTTGTTATCCAGATCCAGCAGTCAATATCTTTTGATATTTGGTATCCAGCATCCTTGGGGTGGGGGTGGAGGAGGAGAGGTGGGGGGCAGGTTTAAACATGTGCAAATCAAGTTCCAGGGTTCCACATAGGGAGCCTGAATTTTAACTTATGCAATATGAGGAATATTGTTATAAAATCTTCCAATACACCAGTTAGAATCTTTTGATATGAGGAATGAGGAATATTGTTATAAAATCTTCCAATACACTAGTTAGAATCTTTTGATATGAGGAATGAGGAATATTGTTATAAAATCTTCCAATACACCAGTTAGAATCTTTTGATATGAGGAATGAGGAATATTGTTATAAAATCTTCCAATACACCAGGTAGAATCTTTTGATATGAGGAATGAGGAATATTGTTATAAAATCTTCCAATCCACTAGTTAGAATCTTTTGATATGAGGAATGAGGAATATTGTTATAAAATCTTCCAATACACCAGTTAGAATCTTTTGATATGAGGAATGAGGAATATTGTTATAAAATCTTCCAATACACCAGTTAGAATCTTTTGATATGAGGAATGAGGAATATTGTTATAAAATCTTCCAACACACCAGTTAGAATCTTTTGATATGAGGAATGAGGAATATTGTTATAAAATCTTCCAATACACCAGTTAGAATCTTTTGATATGAGGAATGAGGAATATTGTTATAAAATCTTCCAATACACCAGTTAGAATCTTTTGATATGAGGAATGAGGAATATTGTTATAAAATCTTCCAATACACCAGTTAGAATCTTTTGATATGAGGAATGAGGAATATTGTTATAAAATCTTCCAATACACCAGTTAGAATCTTTTGATATTTGGTATACAGCATATTTACGAAGATCACAAATTCACGTTTGTTACAATCGAGTCCCTGGGTTCATATTTGTAGTGTTTAACCGATGATCAGAAACGGCAACTACAATCGGCCGATTATGGGCAATCGGATGACAACGGCAATGGCTGCTGGAATATCGGTTCAACTGATTGTTGCCAAGCGTTTTGAGATCATTCATTAACCACATTTTGTTATCTTCTGCAATTGTTCACATTGTTAATGTAAAATGATTCCAATGATACCATTCAATAAAGTTGAGAAACAACCACAATGTGTATTCTTAACCTCTCTAGAAGCCCATTTACGGGGCATACAAGTTAAACGACATGCAAATTTTACAACTGAGCGAAATCGCTAGTTCATACCGGAAAAATGATGGTTACACTCTATTGACTCCGGCAGAAGTAAAATTAACAGTCGCATGCACTTGGGCGGTAAACGTGGCTCTGAGAGCCACGTGTACCACCCACGTGTGCGCGACTGGTAATTTTATTTCGATCCCAGGCAACAAAGTTTAATAATAAAAAATGTTCAGTTTAATGTAGTTCTTTCGAGCCTCGACTTGTCCTAGTGCATGGTATTACAATTGGAATTGGCATCGGAATCGGCCGATTGTGGGCTCAAATAACCAGTAATCGGTCAACGACCATTTTTGGTAATCGGTTGAACACTACATATTTGGGTTCCTAATCAGAACCCAAATTTTAACTTAGTGCAATATCAGAAAAATTCTTTAAAATATTCATGTTCAGATCCACCAGACAGAATATTTTGATATTGGTTATACAGCGTCCTTGGGTGTTGGGGAGCCAGGGGTGTCAGATTTAAATTTGATCACTTCATGTCCCAAGGTTCAAATCTCCATAGAGAACTACTGAGCAGCAGTGAGTGACACTGTCAGACTCTCCAAAGTCAGCAGTGGTTGAAGGCGAGTGTGTAAATATAGAATATACCCATAGTAGCTTGGTGTACCAAATGTTCACCACGAGTGGTGAAGTGGTGTTAACCGTGAGCCTTTGGCAATATATATATAGAATATACCCATAGTAGCTTGGTGTACCAAATGTTTACCACAAGTGGTGAAGTGGTGTTAACCGTGAGCCTTTGGCAATATATATATAGAATATACCCATAGTAGCTTGGTGTACCAAATGTTTACCACGAGTGGTGAAGTGGTGTTAACCGTGAGCCTTTGGCAATATATATATAGAATATACCCATAGTAGCTTGTTGTACCAAAAGTTTACCATAAGTGGTGAAGTGGTGTTAACTGTATCAACCACTGGTCAGGATCGAATTGTGGACCTTTTGGGGTTACCACTGGTCAGGATCGAATTGTGGACGTTCTGGGGATACCACTGGTCAGGATCAAATTGTGGACCTTTTGGTGTTACCACTGGTCAGGATCGAATTGTGGACCTTTTGGGGTTACCACTGGTCCAGATTGAATTGTAGACCTTCTTGGGTTACCACTGGTCAGGATTGAATTGTGGACCTTTTGGGGTTATCACTGGTCAGTATCAAATTGTGGACCTTCTGGGGTTACCACTGGTCCAGATTGAATTGTGGACTTTCTGGGGTTACCATTGGTCCAGATTGAATTGTGGACCTTTTGGGGTTACCACTGGTCAGGATCGAATTGTGAACCTTTTGGGGTTACCACTGGTCTGGATTGAATTGTGGACCTTCTGGGGTTACCACTGGTCTGGATTGAATTGTGGACCTTCTGGGGTTACCACTGGTCCAGATTGAATTGTGGACGTTCTGGGGTTACCATTGGTCCAGATTGAATTGTGGACCTTTTGGGGTTACCACTGGTCAGGATCGAATTGTGAACCTTTTGGGGTTACCACTGGTCTGGATTGAATTGTGGACCTTCTGGGGTTACCACTGGTCTGGATTGAATTGTGAACCTTTTGGGGTTACTACTGGTCAGGATTGAATTGTGGACCTTTTGGGGTTACTACTGGTCTGGATTGAATTGTGGACCTTTTGGGGTTACTACTGGTCTGGATTGAATTGTGGACCTTTTGGGGTTACTACTGGTCTGGATTGAATTGTGGACCTTTTGGTTTGATCTCCAATGTTCTAACCATTGATCCACCACATTCCCAAAATATTGTGTGGACAGTATCCAAATTTGACCTATAATTGTGAGATGAGACTTGCTGCCTTTTTGTGGACAGTGCCCAAATTTTACCTATAGTAGTGACATGAAACTTGCTGCCTTTTTTTTCGCTGAGATTTTATTCAGTGTCTAGAGGGGCCGAATATGGGACCCATTCCTCAAAAATGTTAACAATTAACAACTTATTTGATGTTTTGCATGTGTAAACAGGTTTATCCAATCAACTATTAATTAACTTGTAATTCTCAAGCATTAAATTTGATGACTTCATCACTATATTAATATCACACTTGTCCATTATAATAATTCGTAAGGCCTAAAAAAATACAAAATCTGTTTCTCAAGCCCTCCCGCATGGTCCTTTTGGCTGCCGCATGCTCTCTTTTTATAACCAATTTAAACTTTAAAAAAATAAAAATTAAATGGTTTATGTCTGATATTTTACCCAAGTTAAAAAAATTGATGAATTTGTCCCTTGAGTGCAAAAAGGCTTTGCAATACACCACCACCAATGCTATTCTGTAGATTATGAGGCCTAAAACTTGAACCAAGAACATGAACTTTTGATGGCAAAAAAGTAATTACTGAAATAAAAAATAAAATAAAAAACCGCTCGCCCGCATGCAATTTCACAAATAGTGGCCTGAGAAACAGAAGATCTACTTTGTGTGGCCTAAACACAATTTTTTTTATATTTCAGGTTGACAATACAGTGATCAGCTTTGGTTCTAACTTGACATTAAATACATTGATAGATAAAATGAACAAATTGAAGTCCAAACCAGGATTTTCTTATTTTGAGAATGCGGTACAGCACTTGAACAGAGTTGGTAGTAATCAGATAAGAAATGTTAGTTGTTATGTTTTTGTGTCTGTTTATTGGTATTTATTAACTGGTTGAGGGTTAGATGAGTTTTGGTGGTCTGAATTTGTTATTCAGAATTTATTTTATTACAAATTACTGGAGAGTGCCTACAGGCACCACGCCTCCAGGCACCACGCCTACAGGCACCACGCCTACAGGCACCACGCCTCCAGGCACCACGCCCACAGGCACCATGCCTCCAGGCACCACGCCTACAGGTACCACACCTCCAGGCACCACGCCCACAGGCACCACGCCTCCAGTCACCACGCCTACAGGCACCACGCCCACAGGCACCACGCCTCCAGGCACCATGCCCACAGGCACCATGCCCACAGGCACCACGCCTCCAGGCATCACGCCTACAGGCACCACGCCCACAGGCACCACGCCCACAGGCACCACGCCCACAGGCACCACGCCTCCAGGCACCACGCCTACAGGCACTCTCCAGTAATGTGTAATAAAACAACTTTATATAAACAAAATATTATTCTGAGTCTGTTCACATTTTTCTTTAGCACAGGCTACACCCCATAGTTCTTGTCTGATCATCACAAAATTTAATATGCAGGTTTGGGGTCATGTCTAGATGAGAACATCCCCTTTTGGTCACGATCGGTCAACTGTGATGGCTGCCCGAGCCCAAAACTCCAAAACATTTAGCACAGTCTACAGATTGTATTTATGAAGGGATTTCATTGTAACTTGGTAGGATACCTCTGTGTAATATCTAGATGAGAACATCCCCTTTTGGTAATGATTTGTCAACCGTAATGGCTGCCCAAGCCCGAAACCAAAAAACTTTTAGCACAGTCTGCAAGTCATATTTAATATGGAGGAATTTCATTGTAACTTGGTAGGATGACTCTGTATGATGTCTGAATGAGAACTTCCCCATTTGGTCGTGATCTGTCAACCGTGATGACTGCACAAGCCCAAAACCTGAAAACCTTTAGCACAGTTTACAGGTCATATTTATGGAGGGATGTCTTTGTAACTTGGTAGGTTGACTTCATGTAATGTTAGATAAGAATGTCCCCTTTTGGTCGCGATTGGTCAACTGTGATGGCTACCGGGGCCTGAAGCCCAAAAACCTTTAGCACAGTCACTGTAACCTGGTAACTTTTGTTGACATACCTTAACTTACAATAACTGTGAGGGCCACATTAACCCACCCCTCAATTCTTTAGTTCAGTCTGCACCTCATATTGTTTTTATTGAAAACTTAGCATACAGAGAACAGAAATTAACATATCCCCAATTATCACAATTCTTGTCTTATTTCATAATCCTTTCATAAACATTGAACATTATCCTTTTCATAAAACACAACACACAGACAAGTTAAGCTACAGTGTCATTGACACTTTCATTTTTAAAGCCGTGATAGTGGCTTCCAGCAGTCAACCAGTTGATCCTTTAGCTACCAGTAGGGGCTGAAGGCAACTTTGCATGTGTGTGTGGGGAGGTAAACAAAGTTTTGGGACCCTCTCCCAGAAACATATAAGCATTTGTGATCTTATAAGTGATCTGCACAAATTTAGGGCATTTTGTAGTCCACTAATTCCCTAAAATTGCCTGGATTACACATTGAGTGTACATCATGTAATCTTACATGCAATTGGGGGCGTCTTCAGACAGTAGTCTCCCCACCAGGGGTTACTGCATTGTGTGCTTGGGAAGGGCACTTAATCCCAATTACTCATATGGGGACATGGTGGCACTGTGTACTAACAATTAATGCAAGTCGATGGTGCACCTGTCTTCAACCAATGCTAACCCTGCTGGCATGGAGTTGATACATTGGGGAGTCTGATAGTTACTGGCTATTGCTCAGTGGTTCTCTCCACGTACTCCAGCTTCCCCAGCTATAAAACTCTCCGACATGAGATGACTGGCTGTCAAAAGTGTCATTAAACCCCAATAAAAAAATAGACAGTAGTCTGCCACTAACCAAGATAATTATCAACTCAATAAAGTTAAGTTCTTTTGTATTAATGGCAAGTAGAATATTTAAAAATTAACCCTTTACCTAATGAATCGCCTGCATAATATTCATATTGAGCAGTTGAAAAAATTAAATTTTTCAAAATATTTCAACAAAACCATATCATGTGACCCCTCATTGGAACGAGCTCATTGAGCTCGTTCCAATGAGGGATCACATGATATGGTTTTGTTGAAATGTTTTGGAAAATTTTTTAAAAATTATATTTAAAATAATAAATTTTGATATCGTCTGCATTGGATAAAGGGTTAAGTGTATAAATATATCAGCTAGAATAATAATATGAGTATTGTCATAACTCATTCGATTATCATTTTTATTTATTTTGAACATTATTAACACAAAAAGTGAGGCACATCCATAGAACTAGTGTTCTGTTGGTCAGACAGATTTTGGACAGTTGTAGTACAGTACCATCACTGTGGACAACTGGTTATTATCCATGGGCAGTGATGTCCACACATGCTTTACCATGTAATAAAAATCATAATCAGCCAAATTTTAATTAATGAAGCATCAGATTGTACCTGGTGCTTCATTAATTAAATTTTTGATGAATAGTCACATAATTAGTGTTTGGAATCTAATATTATTGCGTCTGGGGAAATATTACCCGCCCATGGAAAGTAACCAGTCCATGGCAGCCCTTGTATTTTGAGAGAATCACAGGATAATCACTATTCCTTGTGCTCCTTGGAAGCACTTTATCTCAGAAATAGATTTTCTAGATTTTTAAACTTATTGAAAATGGCTTTTTACCTCCGAAGGTCCTTGCAATGCTCAATCATTTCTGTCTCTTATGATAATTGTTACATTATATTCATGTACAAAGCTTCAGATGAGTTAACAGTGTTTCTACATTATTGATGGCTGACTGTACAGGTTTATAATAATAACTACCATATATACATGTACACAGCTTCAGATGACCAAAAAGTGTTTCTACATCATTGTTGGCTGTCTGTAGACGTTTACAATAATAACTACTGTATATACATGTACACAGCTGTAGATGACTTAACAGTGTTTCTTCATTATTGTAGGCTGTCTGTAGACGTTTACAATAATAACTACTGTATATACATGTACACAGCTGTAGATGACTTAACAGTGTTTCTTCATTATTGTTGGCTGTCTGTACAGGTTTACAATAATAACTACTGTATATACAGGTACACAGCTGTAGATGACTTACCGTATTTACTCTATGTATTGGGACAGCTAAAAATAATTATTTTCACAGGTGTCCCAATTCTTAGAAAATGGGGAAAGAACACAGCCTGGTCTTGATTTGATGCTGACTAAAGTTGTGTGTGATTCGTTTTCCATCACTATATACGAAAATCGCCGTCCAATTTTTTTTTATATTTTCATTTTTTGCTTTGGATTTGATGCTGACTAAAGTTGTGTGTGATTCGTTTTCCATCACTATATATGAAAATCGCCGTCCAATTTTTTTTTACATTTTCATTTTTTGCTTCCAAAACATAGCCTTTGATCCCTCATTGGAACGAGCGCATTGCACTCGTTTCAATGAGGGATCATAAGCTATGTTTTGGAAGCAAAAAATGAAAATTTTTAGTTACTCAAGAATTATTTTTATGGGTGTCGTCTCCTACTAACGACGGGCCAACTGGAAACAAATATCCTGAATGTCCCAAACTTTGAAGCATAAAAAAATGTAGTTTTCTGGAAAAAATGTGTGTCCCAAATCATAGAGTGTCCCAATACGTAGAGTAAATACGGTAACAGTGTTTCTACATTATTGTTGGCTGTCTGTACAGCTTTACAATAACTACTGTATATACATGTACACAGCTGTAGATGACTTACCAGTGTTTCTACATTATTGTTGACTGTCTGTACAGGTTTATATTAATAACTACTGTATATATACATATACACAGCTGTAGATGACTTAACAGTGTTTCTACATTATTGTTGACTGTCTGTACAGGTTTATATTAATAACTACTGTATATATACATATACACAGCTGTAGATGACTTAACAGTGTTTCTACATTATTGCTGACTGTCTGTACAAGTTTATGATAATAACTACTGTATATACATGTACACAGCTGTAGATGACTTAACAGTGTTTCTACATTATTGTTGACTGTCTGTACAGGTTTATGATAATAACTACTGTATATACATGTACACAGCTGCAGATGACTTAACAGTGTTTCTACATTATTGTTGACTGTCTGTACAGGTTTATGATAATAACTACTGTATATACATGTACACAGCTGCAGATGACTTAACAGTGTTTCTACATTATTGTTGACTGTCTGTACAGGTTTATGATAATAACTACCATATATACATGTACACAGCTGTAGATGACTTAACAGTGTTTCTACATTATTGTTGACTGTCTGTACAGGTTTATGATAATAACTACCATATATACATGTACACAGCTGTAGATGACTTAACAGTGTTTCTACATTATTGTTGGCTGTCTGTACAGGTTTATATTAATAACTACTGTATATACATGTACACAGCTGTAGATGACTTAACAGTGTTTCCACATTATTGTTGGCTGTCTGTACAGGTTTATGTTAATAACTACCGTATATACATGTACACAGCTGTAGATGACTTAACAGTGTTTCTACATTATTGTTGACTGTCTGTACAGGTTTATATTAATAACTACTGTATATATACATATACACAGCTGTAGATGACTTAACAGTGTTTCTACATTATTGCTGACTGTCTGTACAAGTTTATGATAATAACTACTGTATATACATGTACACAGCTGTAGATGACTTAACAGTGTTTCTACATTATTGTTGACTGTCTGTACAGGTTTATGATAATAACTACTGTATATACATGTACACAGCTGCAGATGACTTAACAGTGTTTCTACATTATTGTTGACTGTCTGTACAGGTTTATATTAATAACTACTGTATATATACATGTACAAAGCTGTAGATGACTTAACAGTGTTTCTGCATCATTGTTGGCTGTCTGTACAAGTTTATGATAATAACTACTGTATATACATGTACACAGCTGTAGATGACTTAACAGTGTTTCTACATTATTGTTGGCTGTCTGTACAGGTTTATATTAATAACTACTGTATATACATGTACACAGCTGTAGATGACTTAACAGTGTTTCTACATTATTGTTGGCTGTCTGTACAGGTTTATATTAATAACTACTGTATATACATGTACACAGCTGTAGATGACTTAACAGTGTTTCTACATTATTGTTGGCTGTCTGTACAGGTTTATATTAATAACTACTGTATATACATGTACACAGCTGTAGATGACTTAACAGTGTTTCTACATTATTGTTGGCTGTCTGTACAGGTGTATATTAATAACTACTGTATATACATGTACACAGCTGTAGATGACTTAACAGTGTTTCCACATTATTGTTGGCTGACTGTACAGGTTTATGATAATAACTACCATATATACATGTACACAGCTGTAGATGACTTAACAGTGTTTCTACATTATTGTTGGCTGTCTGTACAGGTTTATATTAATAACTACTGTATATACATGTACACAGCTGTAGATGACTTAACAGTGTTTCTACATTATTGTTGGCTGTCTGTACAGGTGTATATTAATAACTACTGTATATACATGTACACAGCTGTAGATGACTTAACAGTGTTTCTACATTATTGTTGGCTGTCTGTACAGGTTTATATTAATAACTACTGTATATACATGTACACAGCTGTAGATTACTTAACAGTGTTTCTACATTATTGTTGGCTGTCTGTACAGGTTTATGATAATAACTACTGTATATACATGTACACAGCTGTAGATGACTTAACAGTGTTTCTACATTATTGTTGGCTGTCTGTACAGGTTTATATTAATAACTACTGTATATATACATGTACAAAGCTGTAGATGACTTAACAGAGTTTCTACATTATTGTTGGCTGTCTGTACAGGTTTATGATAATAACTACCATATATACATGTACAAAGCTGTAGATGACTTAACAGTGTTTCTACATTATTTTTGGCTGACTGTACAGGTTTATGATAATAACTACCATATATACATGTACAAAGCTGTAGATGACTTAACAGTGTTTCTACATTAGTGTTGGCTGACTGTACAAGTTTATGATAATAACTACCGTATATACATGTACATAGCTGTAGATGACCTAACAGTGTTTCTACATCATTGTTAGCTGACTTTACAGGCATCCAACATTGATGTGACTGGCTTTACAGGCATCCAACATTGATGTGACTGACTTTACAGGCATCCAACATTGATGTGACTGGCTTTACAGGCATCCAACATTGATGTGACTGGCTTTACAGGCATCCAACATTGATGTGACTGACTTTACAGGCATCCAACATTGATGTGACTGACTTTACAGGCATCCAACATTGATGTGACTGGCTTTACAGGCATCCAACATTGATGTGACTGGCT